>MDKI01248133.1:0-26415 GCA_005239505.1 Nicotiana paniculata | reverse complement strand
CTAAACAGGGTTCGATTAATCTAAACATTTATGATTGAACTAACAATACACAAGGTCAATTAATCCAATGTGAGCTAATGATAGGAAATAGATACACACTGATATAGTAAATAAAATCCTAAGTTAGCTACCATGCAATAAAATCCATCCAGGTTTTGAATTAATTACATAACTAAACAGAATAAAACTAAAAGAAAAAGAAAAGCAAAAAGGAAAAAGAAATAGTCAGCCAAGAGGGACAACGAAAACAGCGATTAGGCCATTAATTTGTTCATGATTTTCTTAGTCGCATAATTACTGAGGGGCTGGAGAATAATAGCTAGACGAACAGCAACAAGCAAAGAAGAAAACAGAGAGGAAAAAGAAAGAAAAGAAGTTAACTAAACTGAAATAATCTAAAAATGGTTATTAACAAGAATTTTAGGTTTTAGTAACATGTAAAAAAGTACATAAGGAAGAAGAATACACGTTAAAGGGTTTGGCCGGAAAAAATGGGAGATCGCCAGACCTTGGCCGGACTCCGGCAGGGTTTGAAAATGACTCAAACCCACAGAAATCGATAGCCCTTAGTGAGAGTTGTCGACCCATGTAGGTGAGATTCATTAAAAGTCTTCAGGTCGGCCGGCATAGGAGAGCTGGGGTTTCTGTTTTCTTAGATCTAAAATCGAAGAGATTTGGGTGTTTATTTGGGGAAACTAGTAGTGGGAGGTGATTTAGGGGGAGGAGAAGGTTGTAGGGTGAAAATTTGGGGTTGATTGGAGAAGCTCCGCCGCCAGAGGCGATTTCCCGGCGGCGGAAGACGGCGGTTCTGGGCAGCTAGGGTTTAGGTGTTAAGAGAGAGAGACGGGCAGGGGGGGTGTTGGACTTCTGGTGAAATGAGGGGGGTGGGGTTTAGTTTTGACACTTATATAGTTTAGAGGGGGGAGTTTGGGATCCGTTGGATCAAATCGATCCAATGGCTGGGATTTGGAAGGGACAAAACAAGGTCGTTTTGGGTAATATACAGGGCTGGCCAGGTAATGGGGTTTGGGCCTGGGTTGTTTTAGTGTATAGGGATTGGGCCTGGGTATTCCTTGGCCCAGGTCCGATTTTGCTTTCTTAACTAATTAACTTAATTAATCTAATTAAGTTAAAGTCTAATTTAATCCAAAAAATGTAGTAATTAATTTAAACCTTATTTTTCATCTATTTACATATTAATCAAGAATAAAACGACCAATTTTATATTCCTAATTAATCTATGATTTATTGAATAAAAAATGATTAATTTTTAGTAATTAGTTATGAAAACTACATTACATTAAATAACCATCATTCGTCTATTATTTAGTTAAATATAACTTTGTAATTCTTTGATAATAGTGATGCAATTTTTAACAATTTTAAAAAAAGATGAATTATGGACATGCAAAAAATACAAATCTTTCACAATTAATCACTGAAAAATCAACAAAAATTCATAAAATCAAATGATTTATTGAGATTTTTATAGGACGATATGGTGACTAAAATCACATGCTCACACCCGTTATTCCCTTGGTGCTCCTGTATATGTATCTACACCGGTGGGTGATTCTATTGTGGTGGATCGAGTCTACCGTTCATGCTTAGTGGTTATTGGTAGTTTGGAGACTCATGTAGATCTCTTGCTTCTTGATATGGTTGATTTCGATGTTTTTTTGGGGATGGATTGGTTATCTCCCTACCATGCTATTCTGGACTATCATGCCGAGACTGTGACCTTGGCCTTACCGGGAGTACCTCAATTGGAGTGGAGGGGGACTCCTAGTCATTCTTCCGGTAGAGTTATTTCATATATGAAGGCTCGGTGCATGGTCTAGAAGAGTTGTTTGGCCTATTTGGCCTATGTTCGTGATTCCAGTGCTGAGGTTCTTTCTATGGAGTCTATTCCCGTGGTTCGTGAGTTTCCATAGGTATTCCCTGCTGATCTGCCGGGTATGCCACCCGACAGGGATATTGACTTGCATTAAGTTGGCTCCGGGCACTCAGCCCATTTCTACTCCACCTTATCGGATGGCCCCGCCAGAGTTGAAGGAGTTGAAGTATCAAATACAGGACTTGCTTGATAAAGGCTTCATTAGTCCTAGTGTTTCCCTTTGGGGTGCCCTAGTGTTGTTTGTCAAGAAGAAAGATGGCTCGATGAGGATATGTATTGGCTACCGCAGTTGAACAAGGTTACTGTTAAGAATAAGTATCCTTTCCCGAGGATTGATCATTTATTTGACCAGCTTCAGGGTGCTACAGTGTTTTCCAAGATTGACTTGAGATCTGGTTACCATCAGTTGAGGATTAGGACGTCTGATGTCCCTAAGACAGCCTTTCGCACTCGGTATGGGCATTATGAGTTCTTGGTAATGTCATTTGGTTTGACAAATGCCCCCGCTGCTTTTATGGAGTAGATGAACCGAGTGTTCAGGCACTATTTGGATTCATTCGTGATTGTTTTCATTGATGATATTTTGATTTACTCGTAGCAGAGAGGAGCATGAGCAGCACCTTCGAGTCGTCCTCCAGACTCTGAAGGATAGTCAGTTGTATGCCAAATTTTCCAAGTGTGAGTTCTGGTTGAGTTCGGTTGCATTTCTAGGCCATGTGGTATCATCAGAGGGTATTCAGGTGGATCCCAAGAAGATTTCAGCAGTCAGAGATTGGCCTAGGCCCACTTCAGCTACAGAGATTCGGAGTTTCTTGGGCTTAGCAGGTTATTATCGTCGGTTTGTGGAGGGATTTTCATCTATTGCAGCCCCGATGACCAAGTTGACTCAGAAGGGTGCCTAGTTCAGGTGGTCTGATGAGTGTGAGGTGAGCTTTATGAAGCTCAAGACAGCCTTGACCATGGCAGCGGTGTTAGTTTTGCCCATAGGTTCAGGGGCATATACCATGTATTTTGATGCTTCACGAGTTGGACTTGGTGCAGTTTTGATGCAGGATGGAAAGGTTATAGCTTATGCTTCACGTCAGTTGAAGGTTCATGACAAGAACTATCCAGTTCATGATTTGGAGTTAGCAGCCATTGTTCATGCGTTGAATCTTTGGAGGCACTATCTGTATGGTGTGTCATGTGAAGTGTTCACAGATCATAAGAGTTTGCCGTATATGTTCAAGCAAAAAGAGTTGAATATGAGGCAGAGAAGGTAGTTAGAGTTGTTGAAGGATTATGACATTACCATTCTATATCATCTGGGAAAGGCCAATGTGGTGGCCGATGCCTTGAGCCGGAAGTCGGCCAGCATGGGTAGTCTAGCTTATATACCGGTCGGGGAGCGACCGCTTGCTTAAGATGTTCAGGCCTTAGCCAATCGATTCATGAGACAGGATGTTTCAGAGACTGGCAGTGTTTTGTCTTATATAGTGACTCTTTCTTCATTGTATGATCGTATTCGGGCCAAGCAGTATGATGATCATCATTTATGTGTTCTTAGAGATACGGTCTGGCACGGAGGTGCCAAGCAGGTCACAGTGGATGATGAGGAAGTCATGAGGATTCAGGGCCGTATTTGTGTACCTGATGTTGATGGTATTCGTGAGTTGATATTGCAGGAGGCCCATAGTTCCCGGTATTCCATTCATCCGGGCGCCGCGAAGATGTACCAGGACTTGCGGCAGCATTATTGGTGGCGGAGGATGAAGAAGGATATTGTAGCATATGTAGCTCGGTGTTTGAACTGTCAGTAGGTTAAGTACGAGCACTAGAGACCCGGTGGTTTGATGCAGCAGATTGAGCATCCCGAGTGGAAGTGGGAGCGTATTACCATGGATTTCGTAGTTGGGATCCCACAGACTCAGAGGATGTTTGATGCAGTGTGGGTCATTGTGGATAGGCTGACTAAGTCAGCACACTTCATTCATGTATCAGTTTCGTATTCGGCGGAGAAGTTGGCAAAAATCTACATGAGGGAGATTGTTCGATTGCATGGTGTGCCCGTGTCCATTATTTCTGACCGAGTTACTCAGTTTAACTCCCATTTCTAGAGAGTATTTCAGTGTGAGTTTGGCACACAGGTTGATTTGAGCATAGCCTTTCATCCTCAGACGGACGGACAGTCCGAGCGTACCATTCAGATCTTGGAGGATATGTTACGAGCTTGTGTCATTGACTTTGGAGGTTCATGGGAACAATTTTTGCCTTTAGCTGAGTTTTCCTACAACAACAGCTACCAGTCGAGCATACAGATAGCTCCTTATAAGGCGTTGTATGGTAGGCGGTGTCAGTCGCCAATTGGGTGGTTCGAGCCGGGAGAGGCTAGATCGTTGGGTTCGGAGTTAGTTCAAGATGTCTTGGACAAGGTGAAGATCATTCAGGATAGACTTCGCACAGCTCAGTCCAGGCAAAAGAGTTATGCGGATCGCAGAGTTCGTGATTTGTCATTCATGATAGGAGATCGGGTATTTCTTCGAGTGTCTCCCATGAAGGGCGTGATGAGGTTCGGAAAGAAGGGCAAGTTTAACCGTAGGTACATTGGTCCATTTGAGATTCTGGATACGGTAGGAGAGGTAGCCTACAGACTTGACTTGCCACCTAGTTTATCGGTCGTGCATCCTGTGTTTCACGTATCCATGCTTCGGAGGTATATCGTCGACCCATCTCATGTACTTGACTTCAGCGGTGTCCAGTTGGACAAGGATTTGACTTATGAGGAGGAGCCAATAGCCATATTAGCTCGGCAGGTTCGTTAGTTGAGATCGAAGAGTTATCCTTCGGTTCGTGTTCAGTGGAGAGGTCTGCCTATTGAGGCAGGCTACCTGGGAGTCCGAGCCGATATGAGGAGCCGATATCCCAATCTTTTCCCCGTATCAGTTATCTTTCTATGTTCGTTCGAGGACGAACGTTTGTTTTAGAGGTGGAAATTATGATGACCCAAAAAGTCATCCCGTGTAATTGTAGCTAAATCTATGTTCCGAGGCCATGAAAGCCTCTTTTTATCTCACCTCGATGTGTGTGCACTGCCCGGTCGCGTAGCCGAGAAGCTGTTATGTGGAAAATTAATAAAATGATGATTTTGTAATAATTATTTGAATAAAATTGACTTTTGTCAACATTTTTGGTAAATGGACCCGGAACCGTGATTTGACGGTACCGGAGGGTCCGTAGGAAAATATGGGACTATGGCGTATGTCCGAAATCGAATTCCGACGTCCCGAGTCCGAGAAATGAATTTTTTAAAGAAAATTATTTTTTGAAAAATATAAAGGTTTTGAAAATGAGATTTGATGTGAAACCTGTGATATCGGGGTCATATTATGGTTCCGGAGCCCGAAACAGGTTCAATATGTTTTATATGTGTTATCTGTGAAATTTGGTAAGAAACGGACTTAGTTTTACGTGATTCGGATCAAAAATGGAAAATTTAGAAGTTTTGGAATTTTAAAGGAATTTCATTGATTTTGAGGTGTAATTCGATGTTATGATGTTATTTTGGTATTTTGATTACTTGAATAAGTCTGTGGGATTTTTTGAAGTCGTGTTTATGTTTGGTTTTGAGTCCCGAGGGCTCGGGTGAGTTTCGGGTAGGTGTCAGGGTGCAAAAACCTTAGAAAAATCTGGTGTTTGCTGCAGAATTTGGTGTCCAGTTGTTTCTTCTTCGCGATCGCGGTGCTTTGCATGCGATTGCGATGAGTCAGTCGGGGAGGGGAGTAAATAACCCTACGCGAACGCAGGGCCTTGGTCGCGATCGTGGAGCCTGGGGGCAGTGCTCTACGCGATCGCGGAGGGCCACACGCAAACGCATAGTGCAAATGTCGGCTGGGGGCTGGGGGCTGGGTACTATTTTTTTCACTGCAAACGCAAACCCTGAGCCGCGATCGCGATAGTCCATGTCAGTAAGCTCTGCGATCACAATCCATTCTTCACGACCGCGAAGGTCATTTTTTCCCAGGTATTTAAAATACCCAAAACAGAATACACATTACGGGATTCCTCCACTTTTACACAACCCTCTTCTTCCCCAAACCTCATAGACGATTTTTGAAGAGTTCTTCCACCATAACCTCTTGGGTAAGTGATTCTAACATTATTTTCTCCCATTTTTCATCAACATCTATTAGATTCTAGACCTAAAATCAAAGGTAGAAATTGGGATTTTGGGTAGAATTAGGGCTTTTAAATTATTTGGGAATTCGACCTCGTTTTGGGGTCGGATTTCAAAACAAATTATATTTTCGGGCTTGTGGAGGAATGGGTGATCGGGTTTTGGTCCGAACCTCGTGTTTTGACCAAGCAGCCCCGGGGTCGATTTTTGGATTTTTTGGAAGAATACTGGGAATTGAATTGTTTAGAATTTATTGATATTATTGAGTCGATTATGTATAGATATGATTGTTTCGGAGTCGGGTTCGAAAGGAAAAGCGTTGCTAGAGGCTTGATTTGGATTCCTGGAGTCAAGGTAAGTGTTTGCCCTAACCTTAGCTTGAGGGAATAGGTATTTAGTCCTAAATTGCTACGTGTTTATTGCATTTTCAATGTATAGGTGAGGTGATGAGTACCTATATGTTGTTGTCAAGCATGACCGTGAGTCGGATATTTGCAATTATACGATATTTATTGGATTTTACTGTGTTTATGGGTTTAATATCAATTTGATAGCTATTCATTTGATGGAAATTTTTAGTTATGAGTATTGTTGAGTAGTTGATCGGTTGAGGAACTTTATGTTGGATTATACACTTGTGTAGGATTGGTTATAGATGTGTCCCTTACCGGGACCGTATTATTCTTGTTGATTATTCCGCGCATTTAAGGTTTCTTATTGTTGATTTTCATGCCAACTATTTTTTAAATTTTGTTTATGCACGAGGGGACATTTCGTGCCATGTTTATGTTGTTTATGCACGAGGGGAAATTCCGTGCCATGTTTATGTAGAAGGGGACATTCCCTGCCATGTTTATGTTTATTTATGCATGAGGGGACATTCTGTGCCGTGTGATTGATGTTTATGCACGAGGGGACATTCCATGCCGTGTGATTGATATTTATGCATGAAGGGACATTCCGTGCCATGTTTATGTTTGTTTATGCACGAGGGGGCATTCTGTGCCGTGTTATTGATATTTATGCACAAGGGGACATTCCATGCGGTGTTGTGATATTTATGCATGAGGGAACATTCCGTGCCGTGTTTTATGATATTTTAGACCGAGGGGAGATGCCGTGATGTTTCTGTTTACTTGTTTGTTCAGAGTTGTTAATTCTTGTTGTTATTTAAATATTTCAATTGTTGCTCTGTTCCGTCATTTCATTAATTGCTACCCCTTTGCCCCCAGCATGTATTTCCCCGTTTGTTGTACCTAACTGCTTATTTCCTGCCGTTATTTCTGTTATGTATTATCAAACTGCACAGGTGATATAATTTGTCGTGTCCTAGCCTCGTCACTACTTTGCCGAGGTTAGGCTCGGCACTTACTCAGTACATGGGGTCGGTTGTACTGATGTTACACCTTCACTTCTTTATGTTCTGCAGATCCCGGTACCGGACCTAGTGGACACTGATTGAGGAGACTTCCTTCAGTCCACCAGGCGACACTGAGGTAGTCCTGCAGGCGTCCGCAGGCCTTGGAGTCACCTCCTATCTCTCTTATTTTCCTGTCTTTATGTATTTCCGAGACAGTAGCACTTTGTTCATTCAGACCTTTATTTGTAGCAATCATAGACAGTCCGTGAAATTGTGACACGAGATTTTGGGAGTTGTTATTAAAGATTTTGTAATACTGTTTAATTAAGCTGTTAGACTGCACTTCTTCCGCATTCTTTTTTCTATTTGTTCTTCTATATCACTTTTTAAATGCTAAATAACAAAGGAATAAATTAGAATATCCAGTAAAGTTGGCTTGTCTAGCGGGTTCAACGTTAGACGCCATCACGGTCCCGAAGGTGGGATTTCGGGTCGGGACACTTCCGCACTAGGTAGCAAAATCTGCACATCCGTGGCTACCAACCATACTATTACTGTGATGCAAATCAAGAATTCGTAAATCAATATGCAATGCCTCTTTCACAAAACACCATTCTCAGGCGACATAAAAATAGCTCCAGCTTACTTTAAACATTTGAAATCTCTCCCCAGCTCTTTCGAGCTCGTGACATTCCTGTCAAACCTGGATCGCAACCTTGGATCCTTAAATTCTAATCCCATACTGCTCACTGCACTTGTCATGCTGCTACGCGAGAGTATAAGAATTTCATCATAACTCCGGAACCACCGGTGGAATAAACACTTCATCGGGTAGAACCTTTAACTTAACTCATCTTAGAAGAAGAATTGCAACACACAACCAACTCCCCATAATTGTAAAAGGTGCATAACTCAAGTCGTGGTCTAAACTTCCATAAATCTTCTGGGACTCATTTACACATAACAAAACCATCAGATTTAAATACATCCAAATCAAGCAAATCACAGAGGTTGTCAAGCCCGCACGTACAACCACAGATCACCTGTATAACCTTACCACACCGAAGGAAACTACCCTTTCCTTAACCATGTTGATTCAAACCACTACTAACTAACTCAACTTCTTCCAATTATTCTTGACTTGCCTTCGAAATAACACTTCTATTAAAACACACAACGGACCTCTAACAACACTCATACCCAGTGACCCAAATCATGAGACCTCGTAGTCTCGATACCCATAAACCATTTTAGTTATACTCATACATGTACATAATAGCATCTCCAACTGATACACCCGCTCTGAAAGATCTCCTGCGAATGTGAAGTTGTTTCCTCCATCTCTCTAATATCGCACCGCAGACCCGGTGACAATCATAGAAATACTCCATGTCTCTTTCACACTTAGCTGTAAAACTAATTTCTTAACCACATGACGAACTCGAAAATCCTTAGGCAGCGCACTATACTTCTTGAACCCACTAGAACCATTATTGAGAGTCACCAACTCTGACCTGGTCCCGAATATATAGCTAGCAACCAGTTCTCCGGTAGAACACGAATACCCAGAAGAAGCAATCAAATGACTCTTTTTCCTTTCACACAACCATCAAATCCCTTGCTCGACTTACCCCTGTTGTTTTCTTCCTAGCTAATCCACCAACGCATCGATAACTCGATACTGCTAAGGCACATAATCATGTACACAATCGTAAATAGTAGGCTCCCCCACTTAGATTTATTCCACAATCACATAAATTAATAAATCACAATGACTCCTCCTCCTCCTCGATTACCATGATTTCACACAGTCACTCCGCGAAATTCCTTGCAATCTCTTGTTAAACTTTGCATAACATAACTCTAATTATGATATCGAAATGCACACTCGACCTCCTGACCGCTACACCATCTTCTTCAAGCAATCCCAGCTCACATCGTAGTACATACTTCATGTTGGATAGAAAATAAAGTTCTTCATAGGACCTTTACCAGAAATCACGCAACTCTTAACACCTCACAGGAGATAGCCCACCTGTGTAACTCCATGTCAACATCTTCCAATGACATTTCCCTCAACATCCTCCTGATCCCACACTCATCCACTAGTTGAAGGTCCAACGATACGTCCAAAACTCGAAGTCATATTACATCCCAAGTTAACTCTCTCCATCATAGTCAAACATCCGAAGTGCAAAATCCACCATCTCAAAAGAAATACACAGACTTAGTCCCTTATTCACCATGACCATAATCGCACCAAGCTTTCTGGAAGCATGTGGCTATCCTACCACGAAATCCATACGATATGATAACATTCTCACTCCAAGTTAACCATCTTCAGAAACGAACTACTCGACCTCTAGCAATTCAACCTCCGCGAGACACTTTCCACCATGTTCTTCCTCATCCTTCGCTGCTCAAATACTGCCTCAAATCATAATCCATCTTTGTAGCACCCGAACTAATAAATTTCCACCAACTCTAAGCCTCCTTGAATATCATCTTTCTCGAGTCACCAACATTAGAAACACCGATTCGACTCTAAAACCACTACACATCGCCATCTCTGACAACCATTTCTTAGGCACCATTTCATAACACTTGGCCCTGAAGGCAAATCAAAGAAGACCATAACACCGACGAGCCTTAATTTATTTAAACAAGGATGAAAATATATGATCTCGCTACTGTGTCGACTAAAGACTGAACATCCATAGTAATATTTATTGCCTCTCATATGCTAGGATAAAATGATGAATCTCTAAACCATGAACCGAATACTCTTCCTCTCAAGTCATTCATTTTCGCGACACATAATTAATCATCCTACCATTTACACCAGTACTGCGAGGTAAGAACGCATGAACATCACACTACGCAATACATAGTCTCGAAACCATAGGCAACACTAACATTGGGCTGAAAGATTGAACACCCTTCCACAAGGAAATGATAGTAGTTCTCCCAAATGCACATGGAAAAACATCATGCACCACATCAGCAGCACCACTACGGCTCCTCAATGTCCAATTGATTACAAGCTCTCAACATCATATAAGAATGGGTAGAAAGAAAATGAAGACATAAGCTTCAATGGAATCAACCCATACGAGGAGGAATCAAGAAGAAAGTTCTCCTCACAACCCTGTAGCCTCACAAAGATAAGCACAGACGTCTCTGTACCGATCTGCAAGAGTCTACAAGAGTTGCTCATGACTCGTGAGACCTATGTGAACCTATAGATCTGCTACCAAACTGTCATGATCCAAAACCCACTATAGGCCATAATGGTGCACAACGACGCTATTAGGTAAGACAATGGTGAACCATCTAAGTAACTATTCATTTTATTACTTTTGAAATCATAAGTTCTATTATATAAAGAATCTAATGCATTTAAAATAATGGATACATGCAATTTTAGTAAGATATAAAACAAAAGGTGATAATATTAATGAAAAACCATTAACATCTACTAGAATATCCCAAAACCCGGTGTCACAAGTACATGAGCATCTATTTAGAAGTACAGTAATAATAAAACATCTGTCTGGAATGTAAAATAGACATGATAACATAAATGAACATGATGGAGACTCCGTGTGCCGCGAATCGTATCATGGGATACATCTCACCTAAAAGTCCCCTCAATAGTTTCACCCTTGCGCCCAAATGAACATCAGAGATATTCCTGCACAATAAGTGCAGAAGTGTAGCATGAGTACGTAAATCAACGCGTACCTAATAAGTAACTAGCCTAACCCCGAAGAAGTAATGACAAGGGGTCGATATTGACACTTATTACTAGTCCAATAAATCAAATATAGTAAAGTAGACAAGTATGAAATATGGAAAGTAAACAGTGAGAATAGATATATGCAAATAATACGGTCTACAACTGAACAATGAATGCAAAGTCCTCAAATACCGGATACCTCCCTAAATGGAATACGTAATGGTCATCACCAAATCAACGGTCACATCTCAAGTCATGAACACTCATGAGCATGCGGACTCCTAATCAAGTGTTTCACATGCGAGGCGAGCAGACCTATCCTATAAGAGCAAAGGCACAAATTCCAGTCGTAGAATACAACCTGATCCCATAATTACCGCTGAGGCGTTCAGTCTGATCCCATAATCATGTACACTATCGAGGGTCTACTGACACGAACCATATATGCATCTCATAATACTGCTGAGGCGAATGGCCTGATCCCATAATGATATTGTTGAGGCGATTAGCTCGATCCCATAGGAATAGTTAAGACTTGACGGGTAACTGGCCCCACTCATGAATATACGTGTGAGTTTTGAAATTCATAAAAACCTCCAGAAAAAATACATACAACATGAGAGAAATCCGTAATAGGAAGTGAAATCTCCATTGCTAATCAATTAGCTCTCCATACATCACGAATCCTAAGTCTGATACTTTAAGCAAGTCTAGTCTCATGCTAAATGTATATTAAAGCAATTAAACAGGCAAGAATAACTCAAATATTATAATTAAAGCATTGCATGGTTATATGTCTACCCGAACCTAATCATGAATTCTACCATACACACAGACACTCGTCACCTCATACGTGTGTATCCCCTACAACAAGTAGCACATAGCAAATATAACACCTACGGGGTAAATTTTTCCTCACAAGGTTAGATAGGAGACTTACCTCTCTCTGAAGTCCCATAACCGACTCCAACACCTCTCTAACACCTCAAGCTGATGCCCATCGATCTGAAACTACTCAAACAACGTGCAAACCAATAAAAATATACTCCAATAGTGATAATTAATCAATTTATAATAATCCCCAACTCTGCTTGAAAAGTCAACAAAGTCAACCCCAAGCCTCATGCTTGGATTCCGAATATGTTTGAAGATAAACATTACCCATAGCACCACGAACTCAAATATATAATTTAGTTTAATTCCATGTCCAATTTTGTGATCAAAATCTAAAAAATACCGGTTTTAGGTTTTCTTCTAAATATTCCACAATTTCCATCAAATTCCATGGTAAAACCTATATATAATCCCTGAATTTAACTCGAAACAGGTCGGTATAACTCACCTTATGATATATGGAGAAAATGGTCTTCAAGAATCACCCCAAATCACCCCATATGTGCTCCAAGAACTTAAAAGTGAAGAAATGAGCTCAAAATCCCGAAATTAGATGTTTAATACACCTGCCAAGCCTCCTTCTTCATGATCACGGTCATTAACCATGCACTCGTAGTTAACAAATGTTGCATCATTGTTTTCTTCATCGCAATCACGACCTAAATCCTATGATCACAATGTACGAATTGTGTTTTCTTCTTCAAAGACATCCTTCGGTATAACGGCCACATCCTTTTGTACAAATTCTAAATGACAAATGGTTTGATTTTCTAAACTTACATTCACCGAGCTACAACTTCCATGTTTAGATCATCCCAAAATTCCTTATAGATTGCAACATATAAGTTTCCTTAGTCAGACCACTTACAGTAGAAATGCCTTCTATGGGTTCGAGACCTTCCTTCAGCGATCACGATTCACAACGCCTGGAATGCAATTTTCTCTTTGCAATCGCGGCCCAGACCTCTGTGATCGCAATTCACGCCCTGACATTAGATATCAGCAGTTCAAAAGGGCCTAAAAGTGGTCCTATACCATCTCAAAACTTACCCGAGGTCCGAGGAACCCCGTCCAATCATTTTAACAAGTTTATATATCCTATGAAAACTGTTCAAAGAATAAGAACACAAATTACAACCTCAAATCCAAGAATTAAAGATCAAACTCAATTTCTTACTCTCTTAACTTTCAAACCTTCATGCTTCACCGAACGCATCTGAATCCCACTTAGACATTCTGGAATGATGCCAAATTTTACGTACGAGTTACAAATAACAAACGAACCTATTCCAAGGCTTAGATTCCCAAATGGACATTGATAACACCAAAGTCCACTTCAAATAAAACTTAGGAAATTCTAAAACCTTAAAAATGGTAACATTCCACATTAGGCGCTGAAATGCTCCCGGACCATTCAATACTCAACCCCAACATATGCCCAAGTTCAGAATTATCATACAAACCTTTTGGGACTTTCAAATACCGATTCCGATTTCATTTACTCAATGTAAAACCTTGGTCAACTCATCCAACTTAAATCTTCCGAATTGAGAATTATCCTTCCAAATCAACTCCGAACTTTCCAAGAATCGAAACCGACCACATGAACAAGTCATAATACATAAATTGAATCTACTCAAGACCTCAAACTGCCGAATGACGCGCTAGAGGTCAAAACAACCGGTCGAGTCATTACAACATCAAAATCGCGTCGAGCCCAATATGTGATGCATCATTATACACAATGTAAGATCCTGAACCATTAGGAAACACCAAAACTTGGGTGGTAGTCAATACAATTCTGAGCTTTTGAAAGCTCGCCTCATACTTGTCGAACCATCAGAATAGAGCGCCCTTCTAGGTCAACTTGGTCAATGGGGCTGAGATAGATGAAATCCCCTCTACGAATCGACCATAATAACCCGCCAAACCCAAAAATCTTCGAATCTCTGTGGCTGATGTAAGTCTAGGCCAATTCTGAACTGCCTCAATCTTTTTAAGATCCACTCTGATGCCCTTATAAGATACAACATGCTCCAAAAAGGCAATCAAGTCCAACCAGAACTCACACTACAAAAACTTGGCGTATAACTGATGATCCTTCAGAGTCTGAAGTATGATCTGTAGGTACTGCTCATGCTCCTCTCGACTGTCGGAGTAAACCAAATATCATAAATGAAGACAAAAATTGTCTTAGGGACACCTGATGCCCTAATCTTTACCTCATGATAGCCCAACCTCAAATCAATCTTGGAAAATACCTTGGCGCCCTAAAGGTGGTCTAATAAGTCATCGATCTTAATCAATAGATACATGTTCTTGATAGTGACCTTATTCAACTGTCGATAATCTATGCACATCCTTACCTCCTTCCTTCTTCTTCAGAAACAACACCTCTGTACCTCAAGGTGACACACTAGGTCTAATGAATTCCTTGTCAAGAAAATCTATCAACTGCTCTTTCAATTCTTTCAACTTAACTAGGGTCATACGGTATGGTGTAATAGAAATGGTCTGAGTACCCAAAACAATTCAATGCATAAGTCGATATCCTTATCAGGTGGCATACCCAAAAAATCTATAGGAAACACCTTTGCTTTGAGAACTCATCCACAATCGGAATCGAATCTATGAAGGAACCTCCACACTAGAATATATAAGCTAAATATGCCAAACACTCTTTCTCGACCGTACGCCGAGCCTCCACATATTAAATCACCGTGCTAGTGGAGTGACCATGAGTCCCTCTTCACTCCACCTTAGGCTACCCTAGTATGGATAATGTCACAGTCTTGGCATGACAATACAAGATACCATGATACAGGGTAAACCAATCCATAACGAGAATAACCTCAAAATCCACCATATCCAACAACAAAATATCAACCACGATATCGTAGCCCCCAATAGTAACCAGAGTTATATGCACGGTTCACTAGTATAGAATCCCCAACGAGTGTAGACACATAGATAAGAGTATCCAAAGAATCACAAGACATATCCAAATATGAAGCAAAATAGGATAACACATACGAATAGTAGACCCCGAATCAAATAAAGTTGATGCATCTCTATAGTAAACTAGAATAATACCTGTGATGGCCGCATCAAATGACTACGCCTCATGTCTAGATAGAAATTCATAGCAATGGGGATGGTCCCCACCAATTTAACCTCATCTCAAGGATAGCCTCTCACTGATTAGCCTCTACCTCTAGTTGTCTGACCTCCACCTTGGGCTACGTGACCCCCGCCTCTAGCTGGCTGAGTGGGTGGTAGAGCAACTAGTGCCAAAATTATAGCACGAGTACCCTATTGTGGCATGCTGCTCCTCAATATAGGATAGTACCTCATGATATGTCACGTGTCACCGCACTCAAAGAAATCCCTCGTCTGGCATAACTGTTGAGTCTGAGATGTTCCCTAATGACCCAAATAATCACTATAATATATCTATAGTGGTGGTTCACTAATAGGAGCTAAAGGTGAACTAAATATTGGCTGCTTAGAACGAGACCCATACGCACCGTGACCACCAGAAGGACCATGTGACACCTACAATGTTGACTGAACTGGCCGGATAGGATGGCCTCTACCAAATGATTCCCTACCTCCAAACGAGGCACCACTGAAACCATCGAAATAATGGGGCCTCTTCTCCGATGTCACCTCTCTATCCTGGTCGTGAATCCTCTCAATTCGCCTAGCTATCTTCATAACTCGAGTGAAGTAAATATCATCCTCATTCTCTCTGACCATATGTAGCTTGATAACATATGCAAGCCATCTATAAACCTCCGCACTTTCTCTCTCTCATTAGGGATCTAGATAGCTGCATAGCGTGATAACTCCATGAATCTGGTCTCATATTGAGTGACAATTATGCTGCTTTGCTAAAGGCTCTCAAACTGACTATGAAATTCCTCTCTGAGTGAAGGGGATGAACTTCTCTAAGAACAATTGTGAGAACTAGGCCCAAGAGAGAGGAAGTGAACCTGCTGACTTACCCTAAACATACTTCTACCACCACCTCTTAGCAGAACTAGTCATCTGAAATACTGTGAATTCAACTCCATTGGTCTCCACTATACCGATATTGCGTAATATCTCATGTAAGCATTCGGAGAAATCTAGGAGTCCTCAGAGGTGAACCACTAAACTGAGGGGGGAAACAACTTGATAAACATTTCCAACCTATGCAGCCCCTCGGTTGGCATTGCGGGCCTCTCCCCGGGCTGTGTAGCAATGACAAGCTGAGCTCCCCGAACTGGTAGAACTACTGGGATCTGATACCCCTAAGCCATCTTTTCTGGAGTGTGGGTGGCGGTTATCTGGGCTCCTCCTCCAGTCTGAGAGATGGCTGGTGCCATAGAGAATACACCAGCCTAGGCCACATTCTCCATAAGGCCCACTAGGCAGACTAGGGTATCCTGAAGCACGGGGGTGAAAATGAACCTTTCTGGGACCTGAGCTGGTCAAGCTGGCGCGGTCGGAACATGGGTCTTCTCATCCTGCTCGATTTGAGGCTAGACAATAAGTGTTGTTGCACGCGCTCTAGGCTGAAGTTTGCCTCTGCCACTAGCTCAACCTCGGCCTCGGCCACTACACCTGTTAGTAGCTGAAACCTAGGGCTTCGACTCCTTATCATTTGTGGATGTTGTAAGTGTCCTCACCATTTGCGAGAGGTTAAGAAAATAATGATTCAAGCTTAGCGATAGTATAAAGTCGGGCGATAGAGAAATAAAGATAGTAAAATGTCCTAAAGCCTTATAGACTCTAGAAGATAAGTATAGATGACTCTGTACCAATCCTCAAGACTCTACTAAGCTTGCTCATGACTCGTGAGACCTAGACAACCTAGTGCTCTAATAGCAACTTGTCATGACCCAAAATCTCAACCACGGGGCCGTGATGACACCGAACATCCGCTTGCTAGGAAAGCCAACATTAGCTAAAGTATTAACCACTTTAACAATTTGAAATAAAGATATTACGAATTAAATACTGAAATACTCTTAATACATATAATAAATACATAAGTAACGATGTCTATGCTAATCCCAAAAATGTGGAGTCACAAGTACATGTGCTACTATAATGCTAAAAATATAGTCTGAAATGAAGTACAACTATTCGAAATAAGATAAACAGGGAAATAAGATAGGAAGGGGACTTCGGGGACTACACATTTTGTAAAGCTCTACCTCAAGTCTCCTGGACAGATCTGATCCGAGCAATCTCTTTTATGCGCCATTCGGACCAACACTCGGATCTACACAAGAAGTGCAAAAGTGTAGTATGAGTACAATTGACCTCATGTACCCTATAAGTGCTGAGCCTAACCTCGACAAAGTAGTGACAAGGATATGACAAGACACTCACTATAAACCTATGCGAATAATGAATAGAAGAAAATATAGATGTAGAGAAAATGGATAAAACTCATAAGAACAGGACCAGAAGGTCCACTAATAGAGGGCCCCAGAAAAAATATCATCTCATAACCTCAGACCACTGCACTGATAATAGAACACCACCACAAGTAGTTATAATACATCATTTCCTATTGCGACGCGCAGTCCTATCCTAGATCTAAATCAACATCTGTTGCAGCAAGAAACCTGATCCCAATATGTAACGACCCGACCGGTCGTCTTGAGATTTGCATTTTGCTCAACAGTTTGGGGGCACAAGTAGCTCCGTATGATGTATTAGGACTTGTGTGCAAAATTTGAGTTCATTCCGAGTTGATTTGATATGTTTCAGCGCGAGTTTTTGGAAGTCGAAAGTTTGAAAGTTCATTAAGTTTGATTTGAGGTGCGTTCCATCGTTTCGATGTTGTTATGTGTGATTTAAGGCCTCGAATAGGTCTGTCTTTTGTTATGGGACTTGTTGGTATGTTCGTACGAGGTGTCGAGGGGATCAGGTGAGTTTCGGATAGATTTGGGCTGTGTTGCGCTCGTTTTTCTTATGTTTCGACGTCGTTTCTTCAAGCATAAATGGTACCACATTAAACAAATGAGCTCCGATTTCTGTGTTGATTGAAGCACTAGATCCGTATCGTAATTAAAGAGCGATAGAAAAAAATAATAATCCAATTTGGATATCGTATGAGAATTTTATTGTCATTTTACTAAGAACTGGGCTGCGAGATTTTTCAAATTAATTACGATATTGCCACCAACTTCGTATTTAATAATCTGCACTATTTTCAAATGTTGAAACCAACATATTCTCCTTCATTATAAGGTCAAAAGGAGTGATTCAAAAGCCTAACTTGACTGAAATATCACAAGAAATCCATTGGAGGCATCAAAAGCAAGTTTCGGGATTGTTTGGCACGCAAAATCAGGCAGAACAGCTGGACAAAAATACTTAATATTGAAAGTTTGTTCATTTAGTCATATTTTGAGCTGGGGAGCTCGGATTTGGATAATTTTTGGAGGTGATTTTCACTATATGGATTGGGGTAAGTGTTCTATACTAAATTTTGGTTATATTTCATAAATCCATCTTCGCTTTAGGCATTTGATTGGTGATTTCAAAGTGAAATTTAGGGGTTTTGTCTAAAATTTCATAAAGTGAATTTTTGAGTTTTGAATATCGATTCTGAGTCGGATTTGAGTGAAACTAGTATATTTTGACCCATAATTGAATGGGTGTTCGGGTTTTGTAAATTTTGTCGGGTTCTGAGGTGCAGGCCGAGGAGTTGACTTTTTTTGACTTTTTGCAAATTGTATAAGGATCATAGGTTTGTTAATTGAAATTGTTTTCTCTTGCATTATTTGATGTATTTAATTCTTCTTTGGCTAGATTGGGCCGAGCGATGGTGAATTGGTAAAGAAAAAGCTAAATTGAGTATTGAATTGGCCGAATTGAGGTAAGTATCGTGCCTAACCTTGTGGGGGGGAAACTACCCCTTAGGATTTGAGTCTTCTATGTTGATTGTAGTCTAGGTACGTAAGGTGACGAGTGCGTTCCCAGACTTATTTGTGGGAAGTTGGCCTTTTAGGATACTTAGGTCCTTATATTTACCATGTATGAAATTGTTCTTGATACGTTGGGTTCCTACTTGCTAGTTTCACTTTTACATGCTTTAATTAGAGATAATTGCTTTAGGATTCCCTCTTACTGTCTAATTTCAGCTTATTTTACTTTACTGAAGATTTTACCTCTTCTACCTTCATGCTATATTTTTTTCATAAACTTCCTATCTTTGAAATTATTATTATCTCATCCTATAATTGTTTAGCCTTCATTGGAGTTTCGATTATCTTATGCTGCTTATCCTTAATTGAATTGCTGAATATCTTTCATAATTTCTCAACCTCTAAAGGAGTTTAGATAACATTTATCTTAGATGACTTGCCTTTATTTGGAACTATTTGACTCGTGTTGGCTTGTTGACTTGAATATTGAGGATTTGTTGCTACGTTTTTGCTTTCCCTGGTTAAGTTGTTCTCTACTCGCCTAGAATTATTTACCGTGATTATTATTTGTGAGCGAGTTCTACCGTTTCTTTGTGATTTAAAGTTCTTGTATTGATCATTTGCTAGTCGTACTTTCTATAACTATTATTGTTGCTTTGTACTTGTTGTGGTGATGTACGAGTTTTCTGACGTACTATAATTGTTGTCTTTGTTGGTGCGCTGCATATTTACATTGGGACTACGGATGTATTCCGGGAGATCCCCCAGCACTGCATGTTTATTTTGGGACTACGGACATATTCTGGGAGATCCCCCATCGCTGCTTGTTTATTTTGGGACTACAGACGTATTCCGGGAGATCCTCCAGTATTGCATATTTATTTTGGAACTACGGACGTATTTCGGGAGATCCCTGTGTATTGCATAATAAATTCGGGACTACGGGATGGGATCCTGGTAGATTCCCCTGTTGATATATTTGTATTTGGATCTGCTAATCTTCTATGTTTAGGTGTCACGGGGTGACCTATACTCGAAGGATATTTACTTGAAAAGTCGTATTTGAAAAGTATTTATCTTGAAGAAACCAAGTTTGAAGAGCATTTATTCAAAAAGTATATTTGAAAAGCATTTATCTTGAAGAAACTATGTTTGAGAGACATCTATTGAAAAGTATATTTTAAAAGCATTTATCTTGAAGAACTATGGTCGAAGGACATTTATTTGGAAAGCTTATATGTGAAAAGTAACTATCTTGAAAGAACTATGTTTGAAGGATATTTATTTGAAAAGTTTATGTTTGAAGGAAGTATATTTCAAAAGAATTTCTTATTAGAAAGAATTATATTCGAAAGATCCCAATATAAAAACTTAAGGGTGGAAGTTTACACTTGAAGGATTTGACTTATTTATTGGGGTTGTTGTCTAAGGCCTGATGTGGAAATTATTGTAGTGCTGAGTTACTACTTGCCTTTACTTTATTGTGATTTTTCGGAATTGGGTTGTGCTCCCGTCTATACTTTTGTGTCTTATTATGGTGTTCCACTATTACTTGCTGTTTTTTTCCTTCCTTATTGCAGTTGCTATATTGTTAGCCATATCGTGTAGTCCTTAGATAGAGGTCATGTTCTGTCATTCCTATACTTATGCTTGTTTAGTTTATTAGACCAGTGGGCGTCTTGACTAGTCCTCGTCACTACTTCACCGAGGTTACTCTTGATACTTATTGGGCACCGCTGTGGTGTTCTCATACTATACTTCTGCACATTTTTGTGCAGATCCAAGTATTGATCGTTAGTAGCTGTGCGGATCCTTGCTGAGGAGACTCAAGGTAAATTTGACTCTACGTTTGCAGGCTTTGGAGTCACCTTCTTACTTTGTATTCAATTGTTTTTACTCATTCCCAGACACTTGTAGTTAGAAGTTGTAGCAAACTCTGTAGAGCTTATGACTTGTACTACCGATTTTGGAAAATTGTAAATGCTGTAAAGACTTCTATATCGAGACTGTTAGATTTTCCCTTTTTTTATTTGTTGTTATTCAGTACATGTTAGGCTTACCTAGTCCCATCACGATACCCAACGGAGGGGAAATTATGCCATGATACAATATCATTTCAATATTTGTTGCGGCGCACAAACTGTTCCCAATATCAATTCATTTCCATTATGTTGGCGGCGCACAACTCATTCCCAATATTCTTTATTAATATTAACAACTCAATACCATGAATTCCAAAATTACAACCAAACAGGGAACTAAAGCGTATACATCACCAATGAAATACGAGTACCAACAGAGAATGACCAACAACTCAAGTTCATGAAGTATACTCACATCGTAATCCAGCACGAACCTCGACAAGTCATTAAAGAACGAATAGTCAAGGGCTCATACAATCGAATATTACATGATAATTTACAACGAGTATCATGTAAAGGCATGAAACAGTAAAGATACTCATCTAACATAGGTGAAGCATACAACATGTAAAAGTAGATAATATTCAAGGAAGGAATAAATGAAAACATGTAACAAAGAAAGGCGTAAATAATAGTAAGAGTATATAGCAACTAAAGCGTGTAACAAGATATAACATGTTATAATAACATGATGATAAATAGCACACCCCGCATGCTTGAACCCATGATATCGCATATAAACTCGTCACCTTATATATACGCCATCCCCACACATAACTCATGTAGAAAATACACCAAACAAGTCCTAATTCCCTTTAGTCAAAGTTAACTGCGACACTTACCTCTTTCCGGAGTAAAATCAATAATCAACCATGGCTTTTCCTTTAGAATAAGCCTCTAAACCAATTGAATCTATCCATATATAGTTCAAACAATTAGAAATAAGCTTTAGACACTACCCGCGAGTGAAAAAGGTTCAATCTTTAAAGAATTTTAAAAAGTCAACAAAAGTTAACCCTGAGCTCGCTTGGTCAAAATTCGAGATTCGAACTAAATCCCGATTACACATTCACCTCCGAGCACGTATACGTGATTTGTTTTGAAATCCGACCTCAATTCGAGGTCTAAATCTCAATTTTATAAAATTCCTAAATTCTACCTCTAACCTACTAAATTTAAGGATAAATATTAATGGGTGTCTGTAGAAATACATCAAAACAAAATTAAAAGCACTAACCAATGAAGTTCAGATGATAATCTCTTTAATTCATGCTTTAGGTCTCAAAAATGGTGAAAGATAGCCAAACCCCGATTTTAGCTTTTAATATAACTGGGCGTCAGGTGCTCTTCGCATTCGCGAAGTACATAGCCCAACTGTCCTTCGCGTTCACGAGGTCTTCACCGCGTTCGTGAAGGCTGACACCACCCCAGCCAAGCCTCCGCGTTCACGTTCAAGAGGTCGCGTTCGCGATGGAGACTTTATCTTCCCTCCCTAAACATCCCACGCCTATGATTTCGCATGAGGTTTGTCGCGTTCGTCAAGGATAGTCCCCCCCCCCCAAGCCTTCGTTTTCGCATAGAGTAACCTGCCCAAAGTCCCAAGTTTTCCCTTCGTTATTGCGATAGAGGCTTCGCGATCGCGAAGCACTGAGATACACTAGAAGACCAGCTAACTCTACAAGGCCAAAGATGCCCAGAAATAAATCAGAAACTCATCCAAGCCCTCCGGCTTCAAATCCGAACAATCATAGAAGTGTAATAACATTATATAAACTTCTCACTAGGTCAAATCATCAAAACAACATCAAATATCAAGAAGCAAAAATTAAAAATCAAGATTTTTTAGAGATTAAAACTCATTTTCCAACTATTCACATAATGCATCGAAACACCGTCGGATCTCTTGGGACCCAGCCAAGCATTCTTACAAGTCCAAAAATATCTTTTGAACCTACCGGAATTTTCTAATTACCGATCCAAAGTCGTTTACCAAGATCATTGACCATGGTCAATCTAGCTATTTTAAAGCCAAAAATTATATTTCATTTAAAGTTTCACGTATAAGATTTTCGAAAAACAATATGGACCACATACACCAAAGTCATATATCATCAAATAAAGCTACGAGAAGTCTTGAAACAAAGAAAAAGGTGTTAGTTCTCAAACTGACCTATCTGATCTTCACATCAAAATTTATTATTTAAAAATATAGAATTGATAAAACACCTATGATGATCTTAAAATGCAAATTAAGTTTAAGAACTACCTCCTTGATACATGTATATGCTCATTATAATTAGTTATTCCGTAAAAATAAAATAAATTTTAAATTGATAATAACTATGTTATGTAAGGAGCCGATGTATTTGACTTTCAAGTAATGAGATAATATAAAATACTTTAAGTGCAAGGGAAGTAGCTAAACATTAAACTGGTATACTATTTTTAAATTATAAAAGAAATATTTATATTAATAATATTTTTTATTTAAACAATAGAGGATATTATATGAAAGCAATGTCTTTTAAGAAGAAATCTGTCTAATAACAATGTCTTTAACTTGACGATGAAATATAATGAGTTAAGTTGGATACACAAATTTTATGGAAAAGCCGCTTAGAGTAATCAATGTTTTAGGGTTTTTCATTTATAATTAAAAGTCAACACTATACTTAGAATGTAATATAATTTGAAGTACTTTAGATATAAAATATGTCACAATCCAAAATTCACTATAGGTCGTGATGGTGCCTAACACCACCGCCAGATAAGCCAGCGGTGATTTATCAACTTAATTAGTCATTTTTATTACTTTGGAATCATAATTTCCATTAATAAATAGTACAAAAAATTTTACATGGAGAAATGATAATAATTATGTGAACCACCATACTAAACATCCAGTAGAAACCCCTAAAACCCGGTGTCACAAGCGCATGAGCATCAACTAGGAAATATAATAAAATACAAAATATGTCTAGAATACAAGTTAGACGGGAGAATATAAAGAAAGCTGATGAAGACTCAGTATGTTGCAAATCGTAATATAGAATGCAGCTCACCGTAAAGTCCCCACAATAGCTGCGCCTCTGCGCCCAAAAGCCCACCAGAAATGTAAACCTGCACAATAAGTGCAGAAGTATAGTATGAGTACGTAAATCAACACGTCCCAGTATGTATCTAGCATAACCCCGGAGAAATAGTGACGAGGGAGCGACAGAGACACTTCTAGTGGTCCAATAAATCATGTACAATAAGAAGTAAACAAGTATGAGGAAGTGTAAATAAACAGTATAAACCAATATAGATACAAGGTAAAATCCTCCTATGAAATGTAAAGAATCTTTTCAATGAAAATGTACTACGAGAGAGAAGTTCATAAGTGAAGCACAAATTATTTCGCGGATTATATATTATCTCGCCACATCTCTACAATAGCGAGTTTATCACCCTATGCAAGTGTTACACCCCATGTTTTCGTATCTGAGAGTAAGTCGTAAGTCATTTGATGTAAGCTCAAAAATGAGATCATATTTGTAAGTGCTTAATATAGGTTAATCATGTTACCTTGGAGGTTAAAAATCTTTATGATCATGGATAACAAGTACCAAGAGGGTTGAAAGGCTTAGAAGCTAAACAAATTGAAGAAAATAAGTTTCGTCGAATGTCGACAGTTGGGAATGTTATAACATGTAATTTTGGGGTTATACTATGGTGCTTAACATGATAAGGAGGTTATGTTATGAGTTATTTACTCATATGGTAAATGTGTGTTAGGTTTTGAAGTCAAGCGAGTTGTGGAACAAAAGTTGGCAAAGGTCATCCCAAGTTACATTCATAAATGTGCTGAAAATTAGGTCAAATGTAGCTGAGTTTTTCTCCCAATACACTTGGAATTAGGGGATGATCTACCTACTAAACTTAATATCTACGAGTATAGTTTCTAATGCATTTAACCGTTCATCAATACAACATCGGAGAAGAGAAATATTCACATTTTCGCGATACTGCGCAAAGCAGCTCCCATGGGACCCACAAAGTTGGTGTAAACTACAGCTTGTATTTAAGTCAATTCTAAATAGTTTTCACTCATTTTTATCGTCAAACACAATTCCTAAATTCTCTCCAATGGTTCCTACATGATTCTAGGATGAAAACCTAAGATAAAAACATAAATCCAACGCTAGAAACGTCGTGGTGCTTGCTAGATCGTAGTTCTTCGTCTTGTGGCTGTTTTGGAGAGTTTTTCAAAGTTAAATAACCTAAGATCTCGTCTGGTTCTTGTTGATTAAGGTAATAATCAGTCACTCATTCATACATATTATATTTTCAAGGTGAACTACAAGTGTTTACACTTCAACTTGAACACCAGAAGTTGATTCAAGAAGAGAATACAACACCTATAGTGTTGTGGTGTCATTGAGGATAATTGTGGGCTGTGTTTGGCCGAAATTTTAAGTGTTTGATACTGTCTAAGGTGATTATAATAGCCTAATAATTTTGCTTAAGCTTGTTTGTATGTTGGTTAAGTTGCTAGGATAATAAACTAAAAGATAATACTTGGATTAGCTTAAGTCACTTCTATGGTGTTGTATTGCCATTGAAGGTTGTTGTAAGCTAAATATAACTTGGATTTCAACTTAAAGATACTGTAGGAGGTATGTGTATTGTGTTCTTGCAGGTGCTTAAGGTTATCTTGATGTTGATTAAGTTAAATGGTTGGACTACACATTAACTAGTGAATTAAGTTGCAAATCGAAGAAAGTTGGAGTTGTGGATTGTTTCCTTTGTTATAAATATATGGTATAAGGATGGAATCATTGATGAATTACTTCATTATCATATTAATGATGTTTTTAAGTTAATTTAATAAGTCTATAAAAGGTGATATGGGTTACACGGATTCTGATCGAGCTTGCCGCTCAAAATTATTGTTGAACTAATAGGAGAGCTTATTGTGAATTATATTATTGTTATTTGGGCTGTTTGGTGACTTTTGGTAACATATGGGATATAGTAAAAACAGGGGAGGTGCTTTCCGTTTTCTTGTAGAATATTTGTTTTGAAATATGAGAGTTACAATGCTTATATGATGACGACGAAGTCGGGTTACTCATTGTAGACGTAAGAAGATCATATTGAGCTTTGTTGACGATTGTAGAGAAGATTGTGAAGGTCACTTGTGCGAGTGCGAGTCTCACTTGTGCATTTGCTAAGACAGCCACTTCTACGCCTTCCTTTCCGTTTCCGCGAACAAGCATTGTGAACAACTAATTTTTGACCACACCCAAATTCTATACTATTTTGCTGTAAATATTAATTTTAGGTCTAATCTTAATATTTTAAATTTTTATCTTACTCTTAATAGGTTTTATTTAAGAAAATCAAAAACAACAAAAATATTCGCATTCTTAGAATATAAGATTTGTTCCTATGTTTAAATAGAAGAAAATATATCTATATATATATATATATGTCAACTTGGTTTCTTCTAATTTAAATGTAAGTTATAGTAGTATTT
>MDKI01016252.1:0-10932 GCA_005239505.1 Nicotiana paniculata | reverse complement strand
TGCAGTGTCTAAAATCATCTATCTCATTTAGTGAAACAGGAAGTCCTCCAAATTTCTCTTCCTATAGGGTTTAAATCAATGCATTTACTAGATACCATGTCTATAGGACCAAAGCCCGTTTCAAATTTAGAAATCATGCCTATAAGTTTTAAGTCAATTCAACAATTAGAAAGCATGCCTATAGGATTGAAAAAGAATAAAACTTGTCTTTATAAGTTAAAAATCAGTGCTACACTTAGAAATCATATCTATAGGTCTATAATCAACAAGCTTGTAGAAATTATGCCTATAGGATTCTGTCAATCGATTCTGAATTCAACCACTATTGTCAATCACTTAGGTAATATATTTGTAGGAATTAATAACGATTCTGGGTTTCTAATTGTGGCATATTACTGCGTGAAGCTGAATAAAATTAGCAGGCAAATAAACAGGTCTTAATGCTCGCCTTAACAAAAACTGTCTCGGCATTCTGTTTTTGTCACGACCCAAAATCCATAAGGTCGTGATGGCGCGGACACCACTGTCAGGCAAGCCAATCATTAAATGGCTAAGTTAAATTTCCTGTTTTAGTATTTTTGAAATCATTACCTTTCACTTTATTACATGATAACTGAATAAAATTCGCTAAGTAAATACGACAGTTTAATATTCCATTGTTATAAAATACATCCCATACACATCCAAGAAACCGGTGACACAAGTACATGAGCAATTCTAAGAATTTCACAAATTCTACAAAGCTTGTCCGGAATACAAATTGGAAAAGGAATTTAAAATGAAAATAAATACAATATGAGGGAGACTCTGTCAGCTGCGGATCGCCTCCGGATGATGCAGATCACCTAAGTCTCCAAACCATCCACATCGCTATGAAAGTACCTGTGAAATAAAAATGTACAGCAAATGTAGCATGAGTACAACAAATAATGTGTACTTAGTAAGTATCCCGCCTAACCTCAGAGAGGTAGTGACGAGAAGTCGAATTAGACACTTACTAGAAGTCAATTTAGTATAATCAAGTGAGACACAAAGCATGTATGTCATAGGCAGTTTATTAAAATCAGGAATAAATAATATCAACTCCTTCCACATTTAACACTTTAAATCTTCGTCATTTCAATTGACCATTTAAATCATAATCTGGGATAAGAAACATCAGACTTATTTCACATTCTACACATCAATTCTTCTTCTTCTTAACTGGCCATTAAAACTTCCTTAGGCCAATAAACATGTATAAATCACAGGAAATACGCAACATTTATCATGCGCAAACAAAGTGCCGAGGGTCGAACGGCGTGGATCAACAATAATAAACTGTGCACTGCCGAGGGTCGAACGACTCGAACCATAGATGCATCTATCTGCCCAACTCGCGAATCGATCATGCGACGCAGTTATACATAAGTACAGGGTTATCCTGCTCGCGAATCATACCTGCGACTCAGGCACCCATAGATACACATAAATACAGGGTTATCTTGCTTGCGAATCATACATGCGACTCAGGCACCCATGGATACACATATTCACACAATAAGTCCACGTTTTTATCAAGAGAGCAGTTACTCAGGAAAGTGGTAAAAATCTTCTTAAAGGAACACGAAAAAATAGCATTTAAATCTTTATTTTGAAAATCATTTTCCAAGTTTAATAATATTCAATAATATAACCTTATCAGGAACATAATTATCCACGGAGGAATCAATTCTATTTCTAAATGATTAAGAAAGGTACACCCTAGCCTTCTTAGGATCACATGTACAACACGTAAGGCATGCTAGTGGGTCCTAGACTACCCGGACATGGCATAAAGCAGCTACGCACGGACTCTCGTCACCTCGTGCGTACATAGCCCCCGCATCTTAATAGCATGTATTTATTTATTTCACCTAGGGGGAAAATTCCCCCTCACAAAGTTAGAAAGGAGACTTACCTCGCTCCGAAATTTCCATAATCGGCTTCCAAGCCCTTCCGTCGACTCCAATGGATGCACAACGCCCCAAAACTACCCAAATAACGACAAACCAATGAAAATATACTCTAATATTTGTTAAAAATTTAAATTATATAAACTCCTATCTCCGCTTAAAGAATTGACCAAAATGCCCTCGGGCCCACGTGCCCGTAATCCAAAATTTCTCGAAGATAAATTCTACCCATAACTTTACTAGTTCAAATATACAATTTACTCAAACATTCATGCTCAATTCGTGGCTAAAATCTAAATTACCAAATTTTCTAGGTTTCTTCAAAATTCCCAATTTTTCACAATTTTCATGTTTTAATCCATGCATATACCTTGTATTTAACTTGAGATGAATGGGAATAACTTACCTTGTGATCCTTGACGAAAACCCCTCCTTGAAGCTCCCCATAATCACCCATGCCAAGTGAAATAATGAAGAAATGGCCAAGAAATCCCGTTTTAAAAACAATCTGCCCAGCCTCATTTATGCACCAGCGATCCTCATCTCGCACCTGCGATTCCGCAGGTGCGACCAAACTCTCGCACCTGCGGCTTCCTCAGCTCCAGCCAAAACTCGCACCTGCACCCCATTGTCCGCATCTGCACCTTCGCAGGTGCGGAAATTACATCGCACATGCGCTCCCAGCCAAGCCAGCAAAACCTCGCACCTGCGGCGGCAAAGCGCACCTGCGTCTCCGCACCTGCGGCCCAAGCCTCGCAGGTGCGGTCACACCAGATGACAACAACTTCAGCTTTTCTCAACTTCAAATATTAATCCGTTAACCACCCGGAATCTACCCGGGGCCCCCGGGACTCCGTCCAATTACACTAATCTGTTCCAAAACATAATGCGGACTTGCTCGAGGCCTCAAATCACATCAAATAACGTTGAAATCACGAATCGCACTAAAATTCAAACTTTATGAACTTGAAGTTTCAAACTTCCACATTCGATGCCGAAACCTATCAAATCACGTCCGATTGACCCCGCATTTTGCACGCAAGTCATATTCAACATTACGGACCTGCTCCAACTTCCGGAATCGCATTCCGACCCCGATGTCAAAATTTTCACTTCCGGTCGGATTTCTCAAATACCTTCAAATTTCTATCTTTAGCCAAATGACTTCAAAATGACCTAGGAAAATCCGAATTCACTTCCGGTCGCGCTCCTAAATCCAGAATCACCATACGGAGCTATTCCTAGGCTAGGAATCCCGAACGGACATCAATATCGCTGAAATGCGCTTCAAGCCAAACTTAGGAAATTTCTTCGAAAATGCTGACTTCCACAATACATACCGAAACGCTCCCGGGTTATACAAAACCCGGTCCGGACATACGCCCAAGTCCAAAATCATCATACGAACCTGTTGGAACCTTGAAATCCTGATTCAGAGGTTGTTTACTCAAAATCCCAATCATAGTCATTTTCTCCAACTTAAAGCTTCTGAAATGAGAATTTTCTTTCCAATTTGACTCCAAACTTCCCGAAATTCAACTCCGACCATGCCCACGAGCCATAATACCTGAATTGGAGTTGCTCATGACTTCAAACCGCTGAACGACGCGCTAGAGCTCAAAATGACCGGTCAGGTCGTTAATTCTCCCCCACTTAAACAAACATTCGTCCTCGAACGTGCTAAGTACTGCTCTGGAGTTATCTGAATCACTTTTTAACACCTCGTGCACCTGCCCGTGCTACCACAACCTAGTTGAGTATATTAGCTTGATCAAATATGAAGATTTCTTTTTTCATCCATATAATAGGCACATAATCCAGTTCCAACAACTGAAATTTCTCTGCCAGGCCTAGTTCCAATATATAAACACCGTATCAACTACCACACGATATACCAGAACACGACTGCATACCTTTGCTGAATTAGCACCATACAATGCATAATTCATCGTCTAACCATAATGATGTTCCCTAATCTTAATAGCCACAATTCCACGAATCTGATGTTCCCAACGCACCTCATGACACATATATATAAGTCATGCTATAACGCTTACGATACCACCACAATGGATGAGATGTGTAGAAATTCATAACCAACTGCAGAGTTAACAAATCATTGAATATCTCCTCTTGACTAGAATCATCACCTCATTATGAACCAAATAATGGTATTTGTTCTTTAATATACTTCACAAAATCTTATCGCACTGATCCCTGGTCCAATAATCTCGTCTCACCCAGTATGAACTGCACAGACAACAAATCACCCCAAACATGACCAACCGTCTCACATGATACCACAACGCGCCAATAGGCCATAACTCGAACATGATACATAAAGAAAATGAACTCAGGAAGGGACTACTCAACTTACGCAACTATTAGGAACTTTCCTAAGAAAATAGGAAGTAAAACACAAGAATATAAATATAGGAACCTGACTCATTATCACACTGTTGCGGTGTGCAACCCGATCCAAATGACATACCCGTGGCGGCGTGCCACCCGATCCCATCATAAAATTCGCATAAGGAGATATACACGGAGCTGAATTGCTCACCATTACAAATTACTGAATACCGGTCATAAGCATGCTAAGTGCATAATACCATCCTGGGGGGACTGATGGAGCCATATGCTACAAAAATTAAGCACAACTGAGGTGCGATATATATATATATACTCTGAATCACAAGAGCTATCCTTCTCACACATCATCATCACTACGCGGAACCTCAACACATAAAAACTTATCAAGCCGTCTTCACAACTCACACGGCACAATGGAATATTACCTAAAATGAACGAAGATGGAACATCATCTGATGTTCTAATATACCTCTGAGAGAAGTGCCATACTGAAACGAACACCTCTGACTCACATGGAGCCAATAATGATATTTAAATCCATTCACAACTTTCAAGCCAATTCCGCTCACCCGAACTAGGCTAATAGCCTTACCTGGGTCCATAATGACCCACTCTTTCTCATAAAAGGCAAGAACAACCATCATAGCCGGAGCAAAACCCCTACATCCGCAACCAAATGAACCAAGCGCCCTCCAGGCATAAACTCTCAAATAAACAACATTATACTTCTTTATACTTGGTCTGAATCTTCAATCAATTAAGTGACTACATGTCACACTCATACGATCTTCCTGTGGTCACACTCCCACGACCTTCCACACAAGGTAACAAGTCTGCACATCCATACCACCGGCCACACAAGTGCTGTAAAGCCAACCAAGAAATCTGCAACTAGAACGCAAGGCCTCTTACACAACCACTGATCTCAGGTGATGCCGAAGACAATACCTTCTTGCTCTAAACATCCAAATCCCTTTCCTTGCTCATCCGAGCTCGCGACATCCTTGTCAAAACCAATCTGCAACCTTGATTCTTACTTCAAATTCCATACTGCTCACTGTACCTAATCATGCCAGTACGAAATAGCACAGGAATTCCATCATAACTTCTGAACCACTAATAGGGTGAACACTTCATCACATAGAAACCTTTTACTTACCTCAATTCAAGAGAACCATAACAACACACGAGCGAATTCTCATAATCACAAAACATGCATATCCTCAAGTAATAGTCTATACCACCATAATCCTTCCGAGATCCACCTACACATAACATTCCCAAAATACTTGGATATTTCCAAATAAAATTGATTACGGCGGCCGTCAAACCCCGCACGTACTGTCACAAATCATATGCATAACTTGATCACGTTGAAGGAATTGATCACTCCTATCAATATGCCATCTCAACCACGACTAACCAATCTAACTTCTTCTACTTTATCCTTAACTTGACTTAGAACTAATGACAACTCCAGTCAACTCATAACAACTCAATTTGCACTCATCCTGAGTGACCCCATTCCGTGAGACCATTTTGTTTCCAGACCCATGAACCGTTTCATGCCCTCCTAATAATCTTTCTACAACCCGGAGTTTATTCCTCTCACTCCTCCAATACTATCCTGCACGCTGAAAATAGCATAGAACACTTCAATTATTTCCCCTTTCTCAGGAATTATACTGCAAAAGCTCGACTCTTAATCATACTGCTGCCTGAAACCTTAAATGCCGCATTCTTAACTTTCAAATTTATTAGGACCGCTATTGAGAGTCACCCACTCTGACTGGCTCACTATTCTAACAACTCGCCTATGTCTTAAGCATGAATTCTGAAACTTCCAAAGCCTAACCCTGGTCCAACAGGGCCAACTTTTGCACACATTCGCTAACCTACTCACAGGAGATAACCTACCTGTGGAAATCACCAGCTGACACCTTTCAACGATGCTGAAATGCACACTCTCTGCAACATCAATACCCCATCCTAGGACTGCTCTCATTCACCAACTTTACTAGTCCATACGCTCCTCATGGACATCTACTAAATGCGCTACAACATCTTCAAATTCACCGCCACATTGCGTCCTTCTTAATTCCTAAAAACTCCTCCCTGTTGTATCCAACCTCCCACCGAAATAACCCACATTTCAACTTAAGCTCGTGGACCCAATCACCATCCAATAAAACTCTCATATCTTCCCTCGAGATAGGCAGTTGTCTTACCACTGAACTCCTGGGCTACGATGCCACTCTTCCACTTGTTAAACTCATTCCTTTAAACAACTACCTGACTTCCGTTCCTTACACCTGGCCCTTTAGAAAGGGAACCACCGCCTAGCATTTTTCACATATATTCCTTCGTCGTATGCTGCCCAATTGTTGCCTCAATTCAATATCATTCTATGGGATTCTTACACCAGCAGATCACCATGACTTCAAACTCTCCGAAGATCATCTATCTCGAGCTGCCTTCATTATCAACACTTATCCAGTACTGAACCACCGCACCTCACGGTCTCTGACAGCCACTTCTTCAATACTACTTCACAACTCTCTGACCCAATGCATCCGAAGAAACCATAGCACCGACAGACTTAACATATTCCATTCGATCAGTGACGACGACATCACATCACAGGTGCATATGCCTCCTCACTTGAAAATACCAAGTCTTACTGCTTTATCAATCCAAAACCTGACCATTTTTAGTTCAAATGACTCTCCTCTGCCAGAACTAAAATGCTGAAATCTCGAAATCACGCCTTGAGAAGACCTCCCTTCAAACCGTTCATCACCCCCAACATATGGGCAAGCATTCTATCATTATATCGACATCGCGCGATAACCAATCGTAAGAATCATCACTACCTGAGCATCGCCTTAAGGCTCTCAGAAACACAACTACTGAGCTGAAACAACACATTATCCTTCTGCAGGGCCACAACAACAACCCAACCAATTACCCACGGAAAACATATCACATCATATCCGTAGTACCATTTCAATTCCTCAAATTCCTGATTCATAGCAAGCGCTTCGCAATGTATAAGATTGAGTAGGAAGAAACGTAGGCATAAGCCTTAAAGGAATCGAATTGCACAATGAGGAATCAAGAAGGGAAGTACTCCTAACAACCCTGCAGCCTCTCGAATATAAGTACACACGTCTCCATACCGATCCGCAAGACTCTACTAGACTTGCTCATGACTCGTGAGACCTAAGGGAACCTAGTGCTCTGATACCAAGTTGTCACGACCAAAAATCCATAAGGTCGTGATGGCGCCGGACACCACTGTCAGGCAAGCCAATCATTAAATGGTTAAGTTAAATTTCCTGTTTTAACATTTTTGAAATCATTACCTTTCACTTTATTACATGATAACTTAATAAAATACGCTAAGTAAATACGATAGTTTAATATTCCATTGTTATAAATGCATCCCATACACATCCCATAACCCGGTGACACAAGTACATGAGCAATTCTAAGAATTTAAAACATACTACAAAGCTTGTCCGAAATACAAATTGGACTAGGAATTTAAAATGAAAATAAATACAATATGAGGGAGACTCTGTCAGCTGCGGATCGCCTTCGAAAGATGCAGCTCACCTAAGTCTCCAAACCATCCATATCGCTATGAAAGTACCTGTGCAATAAAAATACACAGCAAATGTAGCATGAGTATAAAAAATAATATGTACTCTGTAAGTATCCCGCCTAACCTCAGAGAGGTAGTGACGAGAGGTCGAATTAGACACTTACTAGAAGTCAATTTAGTATACTCAAGTGAGACACTACACATGTATGTCATAGGCAGTTTATTAAAATCAGGAATAAATAATATCAACTCCTTCCACATTTAACACTTTAAATCTTCGTCATTTCAGTTGACCATTTAAATCATAATCTGGGATAAGAAACATCAGACTTATTTCACATTCTACACATCAATTCTTATTCTTCTTCTTAACTGTCCATTAAAACTTCCTTAGGCCGATAAACATGTATAAATCACAAGAAATATGCTGCATTTATCATGCGCAAACAAAGTGCCGAGGGTCGAACGACGCGGACCAACAATAATAAACTGTGCACTACCGAGAGTCGAACGACTCGAACCATAGATGCATCTATCTACCCCGCTCGCGAATCGATCATGCGACGCGGTTATACATAAATACAGGTTTATCCTGCTCGCGAATCATACCTGCGACTCAGGCACCCATAGATACACATAAATACAGGGTTATCTTGCTTGCGAATCATACATGCGACTCAGGCACCCATGAATACACATATTCACACAATAAGTCCACGTTTTTATCAAGAGAGCAGTTACTCAGGAAAGTGGTAAAATTCTTCTTAAAGGAACACGAAAAAATAGCATTTAAATCTTTGTTTTGAAACTCATTTGCCAAGTTTAATAATATTCAATAATATAACCTTATCAGTAACAATTATACATGGAGGAATCAATTCTATTTCTAAATGATTAAGAAAGGTACACTCTAGCCTTCTTAGGAAATAAATTACCAATTCCATAGCATTATCAGTCTAATATTATTGGCAGGATCACATGTACAACACGTAAGGCATGCTAGTGGGTCCTAGACTACCCGGACATGGCATAATAGCAGCTACGCACGGACTCCCGTCACCTCGTGCATACGTAGCCCCCGCATATTAATAGCATGTATTTATTTATTTCACCTAGGGTGACAATTCCCCCTCACAAAGTTAGAAATGAGACTTACCTCGCTCCAAAATTTCCATAACCGGCTTCCAAGCCCTTCCATCGACTCCAATGGATGCACAACGCCCCAAAACTACCAAAATAACAACAAACCAATGAAAATATACTCTAATATTTTTTAAAAATTCACATTATATAAACTCCTACCTCCGCTCAAGGAATTGACCAAAATGCCCTCGAGCCCACTTGTGCGGAATCCAAAATTTCTCGAAGATAAATTCTACCCATAGCTTTACTAGTTCAAATATATAATTTACTCAAACATTCATTCTCAATTCGTGGATAAAATCCAAATTACCAAATTTTCTTGGTTTCTTCAAAATTCCCAATTTTCCACATTTTTCATGTTTCAATCCATGCACATACCTTGTATTTAACTTGAGATGAGTGGGAATAACATACCTTACGGACCTGCTCCAACTTCCGCAGTCGCATTCCGACCCTGATATCAAAATTTCCACTTCCGGTCGGATTTCTCAAAAACCTTCAAGTTTCTATCTTTAGCCAAATGAGTTCAAAATGACCTACAGACATCCGAATTCACTTCCGATCGCGCTCCCAACTCCAGAATCACCATACGGAGTTATTCCCAGGCTCAGAATCATGAACGGACATCAATATCACTGAAATGCGCTTCAAGCCAAACTTAGGAAATTTCTTCAAAAATGCTGACTTCCACAATACACACCGAAACGCTCCCAGGTTATCCAAAACCCGGTCCGGACATACGCCCAAGTCTAAAATCATCATATGAACCTGCTGAAACCTTCAAATCCTGATTCGGAGGTCGTTTACTCAAAATCGCAATCTTAGTCAATTTCTCCAACTTAAAGCTTCTGAAATGAGAATTTTCTTTCCAATTTGACTCCGAACTTCCCGAAATTCAACTCCGACCATGCCCACGAGTCATAATACCTGAATTGGAGATGCTCATGACTTCAAACTGCTGAACGGCGCGCTAGAGCTCAAAACGGCCGGTTGGGTCGTTACAGTTTTACCAAATAGATATCCTGCCTATAGGATTCCAAAGTTAATAAAGTTTGCGTGCTTTGTTGTCTATGTGTGGAGGTCAATGTGAGCCCATATTTGTTATTTATCTAAAAGTCCTATTTGTTTTTTTTGTCGCCTAGATTTCACATTTTAAAGTAATATAGGTTGGTCTAGAACTATCCCAAATAGAGGTCCTAATAACTCCAGGGCCATAGGTAAGGGACGAGTAATGCACGCATAAGGAACGAGCAAGAAAATACTAGAAAGCTTAAGTAACAACTTAAATATAGTAATTGGGTAGTAATGAGATGATAGTCCATGCATTAATACTATGAGTAACATCCCGACTTGAGGCAGTTGCAAAGTAACAACTTAAAGATAATAATATCATATTTGTCCAAATTGTTTTCTCCCCTTTTAGACTAATTTTCTTAATTTAAGTTCGGTCGGGACCCACCGTTGTGGACCTCGAGGGGTGCCTAACACCTTCCCATCAAGGTAACTTGAGCCCTTACCCCATCTCTGGTGATGTAAACTGGTTAAATTAGGTAATTGTTGTAGGTGCCCTAACGTACCTTAATCCGCTAGGTGGAGACTCTTCCAATTCCAAACCCATCCTATAAAGAGGAGTTGTCCCAAAAATGTCGAAACCCAATTTCGCGAGAAAGAGAGGGCACGACACCCGTTGATTTATAGAAGTCTGGCCATCCCATACTTTCCCAAAAGGGATTGGTGGTTTTGCAATTAAAGAAAATGTGGGTGATGGACTTCTTCTTTTCTTTTGCAAATAGGGCTCATAGGATCTATGTACCTATTGTTTAACCAAAGAATTAGACCCTTTGACTAAAGCTATTTTTAGGATGAACACGGGTT
>MDKI01288309.1:0-16829 GCA_005239505.1 Nicotiana paniculata | reverse complement strand
TTTGCTACTTCAGCCCCGCATGCTGAAGTTATGCGCAAAAACGGGTACGGATACAATTTTTTTAACAAAGCGGATATAAATTAAAACGTGGCACAAAAAGTGGGTACGGATGCAAAAGCCCCCTTTGTACCCGGGTACTTGGGCTAAACTTTCAATGCTGGAGTTACAGATCCATTTCGTTGGACTTGAGGATACTTTTTTGATATTCTGATAGAAATTACATTCTATGCTACAAGTACATTATTATGAGAATAAATTAAAGAGGGTGTATTAAGTTATTTAAGGCATTTTTTTGAATGACCAGTCCTAAAACGGACTAGCTCGCACTATTTTTACAAAGAAATGACACATAGTCGTTGGATCCAGTGTAGCAGCTCGGCCCAAAATCGTCAGAATTGGGCGGGCTATTAAAATTTTACCCGAATCCGAATAGAGAGTCCAGTTTTAGGGCCAGGCTACCAGCTAGCTCTTTACTTAATTTGACTTTCACTTGGCTGTCATTCGTTGGTTAAAACTTGAATGTTTTGATTCTATTTTTCAATTTAGGATTTGGAAGAACCAGTTCTGTTGTTGCGGAAGCAGCATGCCGGAGAAACGACTTCTAGATTTTAAATATCAATGGTACGCTCAGGCAACTTTTCAGGTTTTTAAATTTCATTGTTTTTTGGTGATTTTATTGCTTGATTCCATGTGGAGATTCTGACAGTAAGAGAGCTAAGCCATGGTAAGTCCCTCTATTCACTATTTTACCTTGTGCAGAAAGCTACTTGATCATGTTGTCATATTCTAAACGGTAGAGGGTGTGACTACTTGCCTTTACACTATTAAACAAAAATGCCATAAACAGAGGGAATAGACACGTGGCTTTGATTTAAGGCTCAAGGCCATCTGGTTCGAACCCGCTCCGACCCACATACTTGACATAATCCAAATCCAAACTGACACAACCTTCTCCGACCCACTACTACTTCATCCAATTTTGAGATTAACCCATTTCACCTTTTTCACGTTTAGACATTAACCAGTTCACCATTTTCTTCTTTTCCACAACAAACCCAAGAATACTAAGATACTCATTATAAACCCAGATTGTAAAAATTGAATCTTTAAGAGGGGTAATTTAGTGTAATTTCTATAACTATTATTTGAAGTCATCTTTGTAATTCGAAGTTGGAACAAATGAACGAAGATGTGATTAACTTGAGAGGACAAATGGATGAAATGTCATGTTCATCGCGTGATATTGCTTCCTTATTAGCTAAAGTGAAACAATTTTTTGCACTGTGATCGATAATAGCAGTGGTGTTTTGGCAAAGATTTGTGGTAGATCTCGCCGGTTTTCATGGTGGTTATAAAATGAAGAAGGAAAACGGTGAGAGAGAGTTGAGATAGCCAGTGGTGTTGGCTTTGTGATTTTCCGGCGAGTTTCACCGGTTCCGTTCGCTTATTTAGTGGAATGGGTTTGCTGTTTGGATGATGAAACACGAAGAAAAAGAAGAAGAGAAAAAGGGAGACGAAGGGAGGGGGGCAGTATAGTGTTGGTTAGTACTACAGGAGGTTTTCCGGTTAGCGGCCATGTTTTCCGGTGGTTTTGGTGTGAGGTGAGAGAAGAGAAGAGGGTCGTGTCTGGTGGGGTTATTTTAGGGGAGGGGGTTTAGGGTCGGATAACGGTTCGGATAATAGATGTATTGGGTGTTTTAAATTGGGGATGGGTCAACTAAATATGAGAGTGACACGTGTCTATTCCGTCTGTTTAGGGGTATTTTTGTTTAATAATGTAACGGTAAGGAGTTTTTTGACCCGATAATATAACGAAGGACATTTTTAAACAATTGTTAATAGTAGAGGGACATATCATACCCTTTACCGTATTCTAAATTGCCATTAGAATGATGATGTACTCAGCACTGTATTTGTTATTGTTCCCTTGGCAGATATAGACACTAGCTATCTTACAATTTAGTCCTTCTTTGTTCCAAATTCCAATAACGATAAAGATGTTGATTATGAGATTACTTATATGAACGCTCTTCCCAATCAGTCGCCATTTTGGAAGTTTTTGGGTGGAAATAATTGTTACAGTAGGCCGATAATTAGTGCTGATGTTTGATCTTATTTTATTTATTTTTGAAGTATGTCAGAGTGATATATACAAGGAGAGCGAGTGAGCACTGCAGAACTTGTATAACCGGTCTTGTGAGCCCCTTTGGCGGATGTGTCCTTGTACAACAGGTGAAAGTCAAGAGTATAGTTCATATGTTTTTCTATCATACTGCAATCAGTTTTTGTCAGTCGAAAATGAGATTCTCTAGTGCGGGAGAACTGATTTGTCCTAAAAAGATATTGTAATGAAAGAGGTCTAGATAAAGCGAAGTGCGTATTGGAGTTCTTAAGCAAACTCCAATAATTTGACATTGATATGTAATTCTTGTTGTAATCAGTTCTAATCAACTTCTTTATTTTTACTTTTGATGGGGGGAAATTGCTTGAGTGTCTTGTATGAAAATTAGTAGTAATACATTGTATTGGCCCAGAATCATTAAGAACTTTAATGTACCAGAGAATTGCCTTTGTTTACTAGTAAAAGAAGAATATCTTGTTGAAATTAGCAAGTGCTAATTTGTAGAGTGTACAGTGTAAACCCTCCATGCATCATTCGAAACAGGTTATATCAGTTTTTGCTTATTTAGAAGGTAGTGACAGCTGCTGTTGTTTTTTTGCATTGGCATTGATGCTTTACAAGTTATATCAATATGGAAATTGTATGGCCCAACTAAATTGTCCTATGATCTGTTTACAGAGCGTGACTATCCGGACTTGGTTCTTCCTGCTTAGAGTCTTCCAGAGCATTTGCAGTTATAGGTGCTGGAGTCCCTGTGCTCCTTAGCTTTGCAACCATTGCTTATTCTGACGAGGCCGGAGAAGGCTTAGAGTTTCATAGTCATCCATGGCCTCAGTAAGGCATTCTCAGTTCGGCCATGCTCCGTAAGTACGTTGTGTGCTCCCATGTTATACCGCTTGTTGGAGACTGCTGTAGCATGCAATTTTCATATACTAAGACCTGGTTGAGCTTGTCCAGCAATGGGTTACTGAAATTAAGATAGCGGGTTCTGTCTTTCAGCAATGTTTCCATAGACCAACATATTTGCTTAAACTTAGTTGCTATGCATACCGCTTAACCTATCCCAGTCAGCATATAGCGGATATATCAGTCTTTTCTTTAAAGTGAATATGGAGCTTTGCAACTAGCAACTCGATGTCACCAAATTTTTAACGTGAAATTGTAGGTGTGGTATACTACATACCCTAACGAACTGAGGAAGAAACTAGCAGCTGATATTTGAGGTAATCAACGAGCCTAATGATGAGGGTGAGACGTATCGTTTGCTCTGGAAAACAGAGTGATCGGCTTCCGCAGCCTTATGCTAATGAAGTGGCTGCCAGATTGATAATGGAGGAGCCTATCCACCTGATCTGCATCTTATCACTAAGGTAATCTTTACAAAGTTTGGCAAAAATTTAATCTGTGTTGCCTGATTTTCTTTACGTTTTCAGACCCGACACGATGGTAAAAACTATGTTTCCACTCTTCCTAACTGGCTATAAAGACCGTCCTGCAGTCGTCTCAGTACCCCTCATACTGTTCTATGTTTTTGGTGCCGTTCATTTCTTGATAATAGGGTAAGCTGTGCACAGAAAAATATTGTGCAACTGATGCGGTAGTGAGTAGAGAAGATATTGGTAAGAGGGTTAATCATTCTGTTAGCACATAGGAAAAAGAGGCATATCTCTTTCATAAATTGTAGAAAGAAGACCTTCAATTCCTCTCTTAGTGAATTTTGGACCACAGCGAGTGAGTTTCAGATGACCGAACAAATCCATAAGATAAGAAACTGGAGTCAAATTGCATAGTTTGATAGATAATTAGAGAGTATCAGACTAGAAAAGCAATGTAGAATGTATGAATAACTGGCATGTTGCTAGCTAGTTTTTTAACCATATCTTGAGTATGTGTTACAATGATGTGTTTAGATTTATCTCCTCTTTGGGGCTTATTAAAATAGAGTTTAATTTGGAATTTGGATTCATCTGATTTTATATGAGCAACGAATGAGTAGATTCATGAAGGATTTTATTTGATTTCTTGAATTTTGTAAGTACATGTAAGATATGACACTGAAGACTAAATGATGTAACCCTCTAATTGCTTTTGCAATATGAAAAAACAAACATCTCCGCCATAGTAACATTACATGAAATAAGAACTCATTCCCTCGCATAAGAAATGCGGTAATAAGAAAGAAAAGGAGAGTTTAACTAATAACCATTCAAGTTTATGTATTACTAGTAATTAATTGATTTTTGGAATTTATGGATGGCGAACTCCAACTAATCTCACATCATCAACTACAGGACCACACAAGGAGCCAGAGTGATCGCTCTTCATGTGATAGTATGTGCTCAAGAACCTGATCCTGGTGCGCTCAGAAACTGCTTTGAACCGAAGCTTGGCTCGTTTGAATCCTCCATTACCTGTGGATTCATAGGGGACTCGCAAAGTGATCTGGCCGGCAAATGCCTCTATAAGCATTGACCCTTGGCAGGAGTTGCTGGCATCTCCTACCGAGAACATAAGGTCATAGACCTTCCCTTTTGTTGTTATCACTTGTTGTGCTATTGCACTTTCTCTACCGGCCACAAGTTCAATGGCGCGCTTGCCCTCTGGCACGGTAAAGTGTGCAGCATCAATGTATTTTACTGCCTTGAGAGATTCAATCATCCATCCGGGCAATGGTGAGTGATCATCCTCAATATTTGGAGGAATTAGAACTCCCCAGCTTGTGTTGGGGAAGATATATGGACCCTCTTCAAAGTTTCCGTTCTTCAACATGTTGCCTGTGTCCATTTTATGTATTAGAATCTGAAGTTTAACTTTTATACACCTATAGTATAAATTTCTTTTTTACCAGCTTACTTAAAACACAGAGAGAGAGAGGGGGGGGGGGGGGGGGGGGGGGGGGGGTTACCTTTTGGTCTATGAGGGTTTTTCAAAGCCTTGAGAGCAATGTAATCAATGAGAGGGCCACAAGCTGGGTCCTTCTCAACTGCAGGATTGTGTAACATGATGTCAATTTCTGTGGCTTGGGCCAAGAAGCCCCACGAATAAGAGTCCCAACCATCACTACTATACATGGTCTGCATTGGAAGCAGTCCCCAGTCATTAGGCTCATTGTTAGGCGACACCGACACGTTAAGTTTCTCTTCTTGAGCACAGGTCCTAGCAAAGTTGAAGGACAAAGAGTAGAAAGTTCCTTTGGTGACGTTCGTGATTCTGGTTTTGATGGATGCGTCTTCCCCTAGCCTAATCGCAAAAGCTCCTTCCGGCACTGGAAGCAGCATGTCACCTTGTGTTTGGCCTGATTTGATGTATTCTACATACCCTGAGATTTCCCAGTGGGGTATTGCGTGAGGGTCTGTCACTTTTGTGCCCTTCAATTGTGATGGTTTTGGACCTTGCTCGAAGTTGCCATTAGGCAATAATCCTGATCAGCGACAAGACAGAAAGGTTACATACGTCCATACAGAGACAGACGAGGCATGAATTCTATAGTTGTAATCGAAGGGACATAGATATGTATGAAAATACAACAATAACACATCCAGTATAGTGGGGGTTAAGAAGGGTAGTGTTTAAGTTATATTCAAACATTTTTTTAACACAAGCAGACCTTCCTCGAACGTGAGAATATCTACGTTTACATGGAGTAGAACTTATCCTAAGGTTAAGGTATAATCTAAACAGCATGTCATGTTGGTTGGCATCAGATCATTACAAGTTTTGCTCAGTAATCACGTGAAGAAAGTAAGGCCAGTGCATTAGGTTCATTTGTTTTTACTTTTTGCCTGCTCTAATTTCATGGAACATGGCTTGGATTAGGATAAACCGTGATTAGTAAGCCTACCAGCTATGTTTTCCCGTTTTTGGGATTAATTTATTAGAAGAAATCAGATGTTGGTAGCGAATATGAGATGACAACTTGGTGTCGGGAGATCGGTGGCAAGACGGGATCTTCCATTACTTTTTCTTAGTATTAATTACTCTCTCAGGTCCACTTTAATTAATTTTAATTTTTTTTTTGTGGTCCGCAATATTTAATTTTTCAAGTAAGAAGAAATAACTTCTTTTTTTTTCCAAATTTTCCCTTGGATTAAAGAGCCTAAAAGTATTAGTTATATTTTCAATGAACAAATTAAGGTTAATATGATCATTTTTATTGCGAATTAACGCTAAAAGATAAATACTTTAATGGGTGTGAAAACAACCCAAAAAAATCAATTAAAGTGGACAGGGGTGAGTATTAGCTGATCTTCAAAGAATCCCACCAATTAAATGCAATATGAACTTGAATGATACAGTCCCATGTATATATGTCCCAAATAATTAAGAAGAGACATATGTAAGCTGTATTAATACTATGTTTCAATTTTGTAATTATGGAAATTACATAATAAGTATTATAAACTATAATTATTAATAATTCAAAATAAAAATTTTAAAAATATCTGAATAAGTCACGGTAAAAAAAATCTTTAACTCAGAATAATAATAATGGTATTAACATAAGTGAAACAAAGAGAGTAATAATTAACACGGCACTGAAGCTATTCCGATATTCCCAAATCCCAACCAGTTATTTTATTGCCAATTCGTCGTCATAAAGATCCATGTGCAGAAAGCTGAAACTTCATTCTGCATGAAATTAATACCCAAAATATCGTACGAAGATATATATAAGCATTAAATTGCCTTCTAGATAAGTAACTACGTGTACTTCGGAGGTCGGCCCATGAATATTTTCCTGAATTTATACCCCACTACTTCCATCACCACCACTCCCAACTAATTAGAATAAAGTTTGATATTCCAACGATTTTCATACTCGTATTCTCTTTTTCTTCCTTTCTTTCCATCTTCTTCCTCTTTAAATGTGTGTGAGATATTCAATCATAAATCTTCTAGGAAACATCTCTAAAATGAAGAAAGAAGAATTTAACAGAAAATTACCCTAATTTTTATAAATAAATTATAAGAACCAGATTCAGCATTAATTGGACAAATTCTAAATATTTCCGAATGAAGGGCTTATTATGATCTTAATTATCTTCTACGTATATTTGTCTCTGCTACAAGACCTCACAACAAAGTCCGGCAAAGCAAATTAAAACTCCAAATTGGCTAAAAGCAAGAAGATGCGGCGAGTGATCAACTTTGCATTATTTCACAATATATACGCTTACACGTAAACAAAAAAAATAAATTACACTATCATGTTTCTTTAACTATTCTTAATAAGTAAAGTTGGTAATTTGATCAAAAGTAATCTATGATAGCAATTTAGTTAAACAACACTAATATAAGTTAAATCATATGCTAAATGAGTTATACACAACTTTATACATATTCCCAGCAATAACAACAACAAAAAAAATATAAAAAAATAACTTAGTATAATCTCATAAGTAGTATTTGGAGATTTTAGTGTATATGCGAACCTTAATCACTTGCCTTGTAAAAGTAGAAAGACTATATTTTCAAGAAACTATAAAAAGAAAAGCAACAAGAAACACTAACAACAGAAAGTTAAGATAAGATGAATAGAAACTTACCGTCTTCTACAGACAAAGCGACATTTATGGTGGCACAGAGCAGCACTATCAGTATTGCCGTTTCCTTCATTATCATAAATTGTAATCGCGTAGAGGCAGCAGTGGTTTTTTGGAAGAAAAAGAGAGAAATATGTTGGGATGAAAATTCACAAACGCCTCGACTGGCTTTTTATGTATTTCTGTTCTTGAAAATGCCCCTGGGATTGAAAGAATTAACGGAATTGCCACCAACATATTGCTCTTTCATAGCTGGTACAAGGAAGCAACAGGTTTGCACGTGCGCTTCTCATTACCGAAGAACAAAGACAAAAAAGAAAACAAAAACTAATTAAATAGTACTAATCAATATCCTTAACAATCGCAAAATGTCGGAATATATAATATCCTAACTAATTTATTTAAAGGTTTTCAAAGGAATTACAAAGGTATGAAGGTTTAATTCTGAGTTCACCTCTTAATAGTATTTTAGAGGTTTTCTTAAATTTTTTAGTTTAAACTAAATATTCTACTTTTAAGATAGGTGTTACACACTACTATCTCCCGACCCTATTTATAAAATTATATTGAGTTTGTCGTTATTGTTTAATTTAAACTAAATATCCAAATAACCGGGCTCTTTGTTTTTTTTCGCTGAAAGCAATCTAGGAGATCATTTTTTTGTTCAAGCATCTTTCTTGCACGTTATGCTGGGTCAATGACAGCCATGATTGATCTCAGGTAGATGGAATATTTTGAATTAAGTGAAAATTATTGTTGCCTTAATTTCCATCTTACCTTTAATTAATTCGCCTAGTTATATGGAATAATAGTTTGTTTGGCCAAGTTGGAACAATCAACTTATTTTGAGAAGTGTTTTTTTAAAAGTGCTTTTGAAAAAAGTATTCTTGGAAAAAGCAGTTTGTGTTTGGCTAATCACTCTGAAAAATACTTTCGAGCAATAATTTATGTTTGGCCAAGTTTTCCAAAAAGTGCTTTTAAGTATCAAATTACGAATAAGGACATGAATAGATTTACTTAATAGTTAATATTATAAGTAAATAAATAATCTCAAAATTTTGTTATTACATGCAATAATCAAATCTTTTCATTTTAATTAAGTAAAATATGAAAATAAAACTAAAAAGCACTTTAATTCTTTTAATATTATTCAAATATATTAAAAATCATTCAACAAATATAAAAGCATTCACCCATAAAGTCACTATATATTACGAAACTATCCTAAAGATAAGATGAAATACTTAATATACGAGATGGTTATACTGTAAGAATTATTTGTCAAACAAACTTATATTTCCTATATCAACTAAATGATTTGGCTAATTATATTATAGGTATCGTGTTTTTTTTAGTTGCACTAAAACATGAAATTAGTCATGTTTTTTAGTAGAAAAAGTCAGATTTAAAAGCTCAATGCGACAAGACCAAACCGATACCGAATTGAACAGAAAATTGACCGAATCAAATTATCAAAAATCGAAGAAATCGAACTAATTTTGGTTCAGTTATTGGTGCACCAAATAAAAAATCAAAAATCGAACAAATCGAACCGAACTTCACGAAAACCAAATCAAACCGATCGACGTCCATCCCCAGGCCAAACACCTTAAGTTAAGAAAAAAAAAATTCTTCTAGAAATTTTTTTTTTGACCATTGAAGAAACTTGGACAAACGGGTTATAAAAGTCGAGGAAAGGTCTTATCTGATGGTCTTATCTAATGGTCAGCCAGGGGAAACTCTTGGCATTTCAAGCCTTTTGCCGCTTTCAATATACGTATAAATTAAAAATTGCCATGCAATTACGCCATTCACTTGATATGAGGAAGAATTGTGAAAATGACCTGCTATGCTAGCTTACAATTTAAATAGAATAAAATGATCCTACAAAAATTTCGTATTCATTTGGACATAAGAATTGTAAAATTCCGAAAAGCAAAGTGAACTTTTTTAAGTGAAAATGATGTTTGAAATTTGTTAGAGTTGTGTTTGGATATGTACTTAATTTTGGGCTGTTTTTAAATTTTTGTGATTGATCTGAAATGAAAATTTTGAAAAACAGTTTTTTTAGAGTTTATCAAATTTTCGAAAAAAAAAAGTGAAAAACAATTTATGCCCAAACAGGCCCGAATTCATGTGTCTCATTTACAAATCTTTCTTGTGTTTTTTCAATCTCATGTTAAAAGGGTCAATAAAGTTAAAATAATATTTCGTTAGTATAAATTACAAAATCAAATTTCTAAAAGAGCTTGTTGCACAACAAACGGATACAAAGAACGTAACCTATAGCACATGGTTGTGGCAGGATAATGTTTGGCTTTGGTTCATTAATTAGGAAGGTGGTTGCCGTCAAAGATTTTGATGATGACACAAATATCCTCGTAGATATACTGTAGTATATGCTATATAAATAATCAAATAATAATGATATTAAACACAAAGCAAAAATATTATAAAATCGCTTGTATTATAGAGGTGGGATTGCAGTTGACAGTTTAATTCACATTCTACGTAGATAGAGAGTTTTAATTTCATAAAAAAAATATATTCTTTTATTTTTATCGTCCCATTATTCCCGGTGTACATAAGGGACGTGTCAACAGAGAGCGAAGTCAGGAACGTGAATATGAGAAATCGGGAATAGGAGTCATTCAAGATCTTATACTAAGGCAAGCCCATGTGCAACTCCGGATTCAATTTTGAGGATTATTTGCACCGTATCCTTTTATTTTTAATTTTATTTAGAATGGCGGTGTCAATCCATCTTGAACGTATCTCAACTATTTTATCGAACATATGTTATTTCTCATCAGCACATTAATTCTGCTCAACAAAGATTATACAGATAGAAAAAATTTATCTGGTATTTTCTTATTTTTGTTAAAATTTAAACCTTCGTATACGTTAATTCATTTTCTTTAAGTCACTCTTTTAACTTGTATCCACATTGGCTAAAGGTCAGAGATGAATCTAAGATTTTTAGTACATGGGTGGACTACTAAAAAAAGAAGGAAAAATGTATTAAGTGGGAATTGATCTATATTTTTCTTGATAATTAACTCAACCTTCAATCATGTGCATCATCCGACCTGCTTGAAGCATGAGTGCCAATAGTTAATACGATATCAATATCAGAAAATATGTACATAAAATATTTAATTTTGTGAAAAGACAATGAGTTCACGTATCCCATATTTTTGTCTATAAATCCGTCATGCTAAATGTCACCTTTAAAAGTAGTTGAATAATTTTATTTTCCATACAAATTTAGTCCACTGACTTAATTAAGAGTGTGCTAAAAAGGTCAATTTGATGGGAGAAGTAACCTCCCCCAGCCACCAGCGCCCCCTAATCCAAGATTAGCGTCCAAGTGATTCCAAAGCCTTTTAGTTTATTTCTCTTGCTGTCTTTCCCTTCAGATTAGCACTTTGTTTGCGGTCGGGTATTATCGAAAATGTTTAATCGGGACGCCATGTTGTGTGTAATAATAAGTAATTGGACAAAGGAGTAAGGTGGCGCATGCATGTGTATAATGTAAGCAATTTTCCATCTTTAGTATGGGTAGGAGTGTGTCATGTAGGGCATTTTGCACAAATTTCAGAGTTCAAACATTGTTCCGTTTTGTCTCTATTCAAAACACTGAAGTACCTTTAGATTAGGACAATATTGAAGTCAAGCCCTAGCAGACCGTAAGATGGAACCATGATTTGAAGTTTATAAGTTTATAATTTGGATCCTTTTAAGTTACTAAGTTTTAAATTAATAATTACGCACAAATAAATATAAAATTTGAATTCAAATTATTAGGTTCGATCAAATCCGTAACTGAAAAGCTAGCTCCCCCTCTGACCGCAAAGAAAAAATTGGAAAGGCTGCCTCTATTCTTGTCCAGAAGGCAAGGCTAAAAAATGTAGGTTAAGCTGGGGAGAATTCACTCTAAAATCATTCTAACATTATAATTAAGATTAGGGGTGTCAAATGGGGGATTAAGTCGATGTTGAGCGGTCAAAATGGGTTGAGAATAAATGTCCAAGTCATTATCCCGTCTAAAAATTACTTGGGCTGAAATGTGATAGATCAAAATGAGCTAAAATTTGGGTCAAAGCCCAACCCCGCCAACTTTTACCAAACTTTAATTAATATGTATTGTTTTCATATGAATAGTATTACTACATAAGATTTTTTTTCTGAAGAATTAACCCAAATAATCGCCTACCTAACTGCTTAAACTAAAAATAACCGGTGGAGGTATAGTGTATACATAATTTATGTATTATATATGTACAATTGTGTATAATGAATGTATAATCTATGTATATGGCTAGAGAAAGTAAACAATAGATATGACCGGTTATTTGTGTAAAGATCCCTTTTTTTCTTTTGTTGTGGTCATATATAACATATCAAACAAACAAAAATTATTTCTAAGATATTTTGATAAAGTTACTCATGGATCAATTTTGACTAAGAGTAAGCCCAACTTTAAATGGGTTGAGATGTGTTGAATCGAGATAGATTGAGTTCAATAAATGGGTGGGTCAATAACCAGCCCAATTTTTGAGCGGGTTGGGCGGGTTATTTGGGCTCGGGCCAAATTTGACAGTCATAATTAAGATTAAGAGATTATTACACAAATAATCAGCCAGATTTAATGTTTGTTTTTTCAATCGGTGTACAAAGATTACACATTAATTATACACAATTATTTATATATTACTTATAAATTATACGTATATTATATATTTACCGACTACTTTAATTTAAGAGATTGGATGAAGCGCTATTTGGATTAATTCTTCTGAGATTAAACTTTGAAAAAAATGTACTACATGTCAAGCTAGTTTAAAACAATGCGAAGCAATTCTTCCATTCTATTTCATGCAATACTAGTTCTTCAGTAGTCTACCATTCTTCTACTTTGGAACAATATCCTATTAAAAATTTAAGGCATTTATGCTTTGTAAGATGTTACTTTTCAGCTCTCCATCCGAGGAAATTAATTTTGGATATTATGCAAGCGTTTACGTATAGATGATTGACTTTTTAACGTTGGAGTGCTTTGCAATGTAAAATCTGTGTTTACCCCTAAAAAATATAACAATTGAATTTATATATAATTTTAAAAATATGCGGACTAATCTAATATAAGTAATTAATGATGTTCGATAAGCAAATAAAAATTAGATTAAACAGCCAAACCAATGATGATATCGAATCCAGGCTCGGTCAAAAGTTTAACAAGTAGCCTGCCTTCGATTCGGAGCCAACACTTTTAAAGAACTTAAGAATAAAGATATGAACCTTGAATAACTTTAGAAACATAGAAAATATATGTGAATTGCCTTGGTATGCGTGTTACAACGTGTGCATTCAATGATAAACTTCCCCTTTATGTAGTAGGGGAGTTTTACTCTAAGTACAATTTTAAGAAAGGTACAAATCTTCCTTTTGGCTAATCACTGATCAATTGCAGATACGAGCCGATATTCACGCTGTGATATTTGGTCGGGCACGGATATCACAGTCCTTTGTTAATCGTGTGCGTACGTTTGGTAATGCTCTTCAATGTCTCGTTATTCGAATCAGGTCAGAGGGCATGGTCTCTATGACTCCATGGGCAGGTGCTTTGTTCGGGCCTTGATACGAGAGGTTCCCAACTTTGATTTTGATTCCTTATAGTTATGTCCTCTATAACGACCCGTCCGGTCGTTTTGTGTTATCAGACCCCGTTCCCCCTAAATGAAACCTCCCATAGCGGTTTATTATGATTTATGACTTACGGGGACAGCCGGGATTCGAGAGTGTTTGGAGTGCTATAGGAACATTTGGTTCCTTAAGGTTGGCCTTTAAGGACAAGTTTGACTTCGGTCAACATTTTTAGTAAACAACCTCGGAATCGAGTTTCGACGATTCCGGTAGCTTCGTATTCCTAGTCGTAGGTTCGGAATGGGTTTCTGATGACCCGAGAGTATTTCGGCGCCCAATATTGAATTAAGAGTTCCTTAAGTTCCTATTATGGTTCGGGACGTGTTTTGCGATATCAAGGTCCGAACGGAATTCCAAGACCGGAAATAGTTATGTTATGTCATTTAGGACTTGCCTGCAAAATTTGGTGTCATTCCAAGTAGTATAGGTCGTTTCGGCGCGTTATTAGCGAAGTCTAGAAAACTTAAAGTTCCTAAGTTTGGTTCTAGGGGTTTTGAGTTTTAGCGTTGTTTTGGGTGTTCTGAAGGCTCGAGCGAGTCCGTATTATGATTTGGGACTCGTTGGTATATTTGGACGGGGGCTCGGGTGGGCTCAGGTGCCTCCCGGACACCACACGAGGCCAAAAACCAGCTGCAATAGCTGCTGGTGCACATATTCTGGTGTGACCGCAGGTGCGGTTGCCCAGTCGCAGGTGCGGGACCGCTCCTGCGGTCCCAGCCTCGCAGGTGCGACCCCCCAGTAGTCAGGCCAATTCTCGTAGGTGCGAATAAAACTCCGCAGGAGCGGTCTCCACTCCGCAGGTGCGGGCCCAAGTATCCTAGTCCATTTCTGCAGGTGCGAGCTTTTTCTCGCAGGTTCGAGACCGTAGGTGCGGTCCTCGAGCCGCAGGTGCAGAAACGTTGTTCAGATATTGTGTTTTTATACACGGGAATTAACTCATTTCCCTTATCTTCTTCTTCTTCTTCTTCCTTGGGGCGATTTCCACCATTTTAGAGGGGCAAACAACATGGTTATTGAAGGTAAGTAAATTCCACTCTAATATTAGCTTCATGCATGAAATACTAGCTTAATTAACTACCTAAATTAGTGGAAATTCAAGAATAAGGTAGTAACCTAGGGCTTTCGATAATTTGAAAATTTATCCGTGAATTAGCTATGAAATCAAGTAGAAACCGTATATTAATGGTCCTTAGGCTATGGGTGAGTGTTTCCTTCGAGAATTTGTGGAATTCGAGCATGTGGGCCTGGGGTTGGATTTTAGAATTTCTTCAAGAATAGGAAATTTACTAAATAAGTAGGAGAATTTCCGTATTTTGAGCATAAATTAATGAATTTGTATAACATTTGGCTAGTTTTGAGTCCTCGGGTGTAGAGTTCGGAGTTTCGGGGGCGTTCTTGGTCTGGGAAGTAAGTTCGACGCGAGGTGAGTCTCCTTTATAACCTTGTAAGAGGGAATTGTCCCCATAGGTGATTATAAACAATTGCATGTCCTTATTTGCGGGGGCTACACACACACGAAGTGACGAGAGTCCGTGCGTAGCTACTACTATGTTATGTTGGGTAGTTCTAGGACTCACGAGCATGCTTATATGTTCCTTACGTGTATTCCTAAACGTATCTTGAATTGCTTATTATCCTTGATTTGGCATGAGAATATTAGTAAGTCGTGGTCTATGATATATTGCTTAGGTTCTTGCCTTAAAGAACAATCTCTGATAATTCCCTAAAAATTGATAATTTTATGTATGTATGCGGCACCGCGTCACATGTATGATTCGTGAGCGGAATAGCCCTACTATTATGTCAACCACGTCGCATGTTCGATTCGCAAGCGGGGTAATAGATGCATCTATGGTTCGAGCCGTTCGACCCTCGGCAGTGCACATTTATTTTTCGCAACGTTTCGGTCGTACGTGTCCGGCCTAATATGTGCTGTATGATTCACTGGAAATTTGTTGTAATTCTACAAACTGGTTCAGGGTAATAAGGGAATTTAGTACATTATGTGCCAGTGTAATTTGACATGCAAAGGTGAATACAACTATACTTGATGATTTATCTCCTTGTGATTTCTACGACTGTTATGCCTGCCTAGTTCCTATTAAATGAGTCTATTTGAGTTCCTATATCCACAAATATATGAGTCTATTTGAGTTCTTTCCTCTATATCTACACTTACTATAGAGTATATACTTTCATTATCTGACATATCAGAGTCTACATTTATTAATGTTTCCTGAAAATCTTCTATTAGTTGTGAATTTATTATTTTATTATTAATTCTTTTTGGGCATGTATTGGCTAAGTGTTCTACACTTCCACAGGTGAAACATTCTAATTTATTTTTATAATTTCTTTCTGTTCTATATTTCCTAACATGTCTATTTCTATCTAGGTATGGTTTTTTAGCTAATGATTTTCTAAGATAATAATTTTTTCTATTATATCCCTTGTTATATTGAGGTCTATTTATATATATTTTTTGTATTCATTCTTATCATAGCTTTGGGTTGTATACACGATTAATTTACAAAAACTCATATTATTCTGTTTTAGTTATTTTTATATGTCACGACCCAATTTACCCTCCGAAAGGTATCGTGACAGCACCTAGTCTCTATGACTAGGTAAGCCTAAAATTTGCAGAAATGACATAATCAATAAAATAAAGACAGAAAAGATCTCAAGTAGATATAACGTAGCTACTCAGCATATACATTTTTACTTTCCAAAACCCAGAATGTCACCATAATCACAAGCTCTGTACTAAATGTAGCTCTATACAATGAAACAATGAAAAAATATACAAGTCTTCTATGCCTATACTAGAGTAGAAAGGAACTCGTGGGATTCTGTGGACGCGACAGAATTACCTCGCGGTCTCCTGGTTGCTGATAGGATGACTCCTAGCCACGATACTGGGTGCTGGAACCTGGATTTGCACATGGGAAAACATGCGCAGGAAAGGGCGTGAGTACTCCACATTCGGTACTCCGTAAGTGTCAAGCCTAACCCCAGTCAAGTAGTGACGAGGTCAGGTTAAGGCTCTACTGAGTTTGTAAAACAAGCCAATATACAATTTAAAACAGTAAAAAATAGATAAGCAATGATAAACAAGATTAACGAAAACGAAAAGATTTAATAACATAAAGAGAGCCCTCGGCTTAGCACAACATATATCTCAACAGTAAATGTCCAATGCAGTACACGGGGAAAGCTCCCAGATCTCTGTCCGTAGTCCCAATTTAAATATGCATTTCAGTACAGGGGGAAAGCTCCCGGATCTCGGTCCGTAGTCCCAATTTAAATATGCAAAGCAGAATTATGTCAATTACGACTTAACTAAACAGCCCAGGAAGAACAACAGGTAAGGATAGAGTAAACTACCTAAGCATGATTGTCACACCTCCTTTTTCCGACACAGGGTTGGATACGAGAGTTTTTCCAATTAAAGTGAC
>ML367349.1:0-38334 GCA_005239505.1 Nicotiana paniculata | reverse complement strand
TCATTCAAAAAGAGTAAAGGAACTGGTTTAACAAAAGGGCTCTCAAAAGTGATCTGATACCTTCTTCCCTTGGTCTGGGAGGTAGGTTATGTAGGCGACAACTGTTCATAGGTTGCTCGATCAGGCCAAATAACCGATTTTGAGTATGCCTGAGATTTCCATAAGACCTTCTCCCTCTTGGAAACAGGCTAATCAAAAGGGGGCACTTTTTAGCACATATGACTTGCTTGCATACCTTCTCCCAGATATGGAAAGGGGGTTCAGATACAGGCTGACATTAAAGGAAGCGCTTTTAGCACACACCCTTTTTTACATCCCCATGTTCCCCCCGTGTGGCGACATAGGGGCGAAAAAAGGAAAGAGAGGGATGGGGTTTCTCTCGCTTTTGCAGAAGTATGAGTAGAGCTGCTCTTCCCCTATTCTTAATCCCACTTCTTATGTCTGTCAACAAGAGCCCAGCCCCTGGTTAAATCGATAGATAGGCTGAAAATATATTTCTGGACAAATGAACAGACCTTTCCTTATTTGACTTGCCAACAAAGCGGTCAAACCACTCTTTTCAAAGATGGGGCTGATGGGCCCCTGCTGAGATTCGTTCCTCGTATCATCTAGGAGTGAATGGGGCTTACGGAACAACAACTGAATATCGACTTTTTTTAAGCGAGTTGACCTGAGGACCTCTTTTTTACCGGTAAAGCATTCCGCTAGCTGGCACATAGCAAGAAAGAAGCTCAAAGCCAGCAGTAAGGTCCGGAGCAGGAGCATTAGGGTAGGCGATGGCCGCTACATGGTGGAATTTAGCAAGTTGCTGAAAAATGGCACCACCTACCCGAGAAAGAGTTGTGCTCTCCGGCCTTTCCGCTTCACGCAATAGCACGCTCCGAAGCAAGCGGGATTCGCTGGTAGTAGCCTCCTGAATTAGTTGACTAGCTTCTTTCCAGCAAAGCTTACCAATCCTACACTCCTTTCTTCTATGTCTGGTGGAGATATTCCCAGACAGCTTGAGAGCTGAGTGAGGGGGAATGTGTTGGGAGACGACCTCCCGTCGCGGTAGTATGAGCCTTCCCTTTCCTTGATGTTACACAAGATGCACAATGCGGGGTAGTACGAGTACCGGTGAACTAGATGGCCGCGGCGATGGAATCTGGGACGGAGGACTTGTAGTATCTCTATAGATCTGGCAAAAGCGAAAGACCCCCTAACATAATTCGAATGGAGGCTGACCGCTGAGCCCACTCTGGCCTCGCGGGGCGGGCCCCTGTGGTTGCGAGCTGGAGCTGCCATAGCTTATGGCTATAGAAATGGGAAGGCCCCAGCAGAGAGAAAATTCAGGATAACGAGCGCTCCGCCCGCCAAGCGGGCGGCAGGAGCAGCGGGCAAATGCTTGCCTAGCCGCTTCACTAGTCAAAAACAGGCTTAGTTGAATGGTACTAACTAAGAATGCTATTGGATGAGGAAATTTTGACTCCGGAAGACCTGGAAAGACGGAACTACTTTCGGCGGGTCCTTCTATTATCTCCTTCACGCTACCCAATCCGAACTAATGAGTGCCTGTAGCACCATTGAGTGATCCCCTTCTCCGACACCGATACCCTAGGGATTACATATTGTGCCAACTCCCCTCTGCTGCCTCGCTCTACAACCNGACTCCCCTCGATTCGAGATCCGAAAGAAGGGTATGGAGTTTCTCCAAGGAATGCTCTCCCGTGGCGGTACGCGGATTCTCGAGGGGCCGAGCTCCACCTCCCATCCAATCGCCCTACTACAAATAAGGCGAGGGATCATTACCGGACATAATGCCTTCCTGTGATTCCTGGAATGAGAGTGAGCTTGCTTCTTCAATGCCGTAGTCTTAGTCTAGGAATGCGCTAGTAAACTGTTGCTTCTTCAATGCCGTAGTCTTAGTCTAGGAATGCGCTAGTAAACTGTTGCTTCTTCAATGCCGTAGTCTTAGTCTAGGAATGCGCTAGTAAACTGTAGCGCCCTAAAAAAAGATTCAATTAATTAGAATCATTCGCAGTTTTCAGTTCCTTTGTCATCATCTAAAAGAAAAGAGAAAAGAAAATTCTCTAAAAAGGGTTCTACGGCCTGTAGAAGTTCATTAAACATGATGGTTTGGTTCATTCTTTGACTGCTCTGCTCCCCCCAAACAAAAAGAGAGACTTTTTTAGATATATGTAGTTGCTTGGTTGTTTACCAAGGAAAAACATGGGATAATTGGACGTAACATTCTTTAACCGCCGGCATTTCTTTCCTTCCCTAAATCGATCCACTAATAGGTAGCGGTAGGAGAGATCCATTATGGTGGGATGGACCGTTCTCTAGTTCCGGCAGGCAGTTGTTTATTTCCAAAACGAAACACCCTACCTTTTCTTCGACTCTGTATCTAGATCTTTATTTAGAGGGCGGTAGCCCTATATCCTTTAGCTTCCACTTTACCATCAGATGCTTTTCTAGCTTCTCGGAAGGGGTATGGATCCTGTTGCCGAAGCTCATAATTCCGGGTTTCGTGTATCGGAAGAAGAGGAAGAATGGTCACAGCCCCACTAGCAGCCCGCATTTCCGACCCAAAAGGAATGGAAAATGAAAGNCCGCGTCCTTGCACGGCTCGTTCTTCGAGCCCTGCTTCTCCCTTCCCCCTCTCCCCGTTCCTACCGTCCAAAACAGGCCTATGGAGTATAGCCAAGTGGTAAGGCATCGGTTTTTGGTACCGGCATGCAAAGGTTCGAATCCTTTTACTCCAGATTATGAACACCCGATCGGATCTGTCAAGAACGAGCTGACGACTACAAGGGAAGCAGCTGATTATAGTCCCCGAGCCCGCAAGCCAAAAAAAAGTTTGACTTGAACCTACCTTTGTGCAGTCAATCATTGGCTTAATTTCCTGGGGGACTCTTGTATCAAAAATTCCCGGTATTTCATCGTGAAAGTGTCACATTTAGATTGTTCTTATTAAAGGAAAGAGCCGAATAGACAAAGGTTTTACATGACCGGTAAGGAATAGCACGCAAAAGGCAGCCTGGAAAGACAAAGGCAGGATTTCAACATAAAAAGCGGTGGATGAGCGGTAATGGCCGGGGAAGGTTGAAAGTACATCCTTTTGTTCTTAGTTCGTGGGAATTGCTTCCATCACTAACCAATTCAGCTCGGCTAGTGGAATTTTGTGTTCGAACCTCGAATCCGGTCGAGCCAATGAGCTTCTTAGTTAATGAAGAGCTTCCCTTGATGTGAGCAGAACTATCTATTTGAATTATTAAGAAAGCATCCCTCCATTCCTGCTTTGAGGAGTAGATTGAAGGGCTTATCGCTTCTCCTACTGCTGCTCATCTATAAAGTCAACAAAAAGCTGATGGAGCTGTCTAATCCTAGTCTTTATTTTATCTGTGTTAGAGGAGTTAGATGTCCCTCATGTTGAACAGTCTGACATCAAGTTTTTAGGACCTTAGTCGCTATGCGAACACTTAACACAAGACTGAAAGCGTTAGTGGTTTATGAATCAGTCATCAAGGATCTTAGCCAAATGGTGACCGGCTAAGTAAGCAAGTCGACAGACTGTTTTAGTTTTCTCGGGCACCAAGGAAGATTGCCTCCACGATCAGTGCGTGCTGCTCCTGGCGTAGTCCCTAGAGTCTTTCTTCTAGTTCCCGAATTCCAATTTCTGGCCTTGCACCGACCATCCAATGGACCATGGACGTTTGAGCGGGAGACAAGGGGTGCTCCCGCAGGGTCCCGATGCCCTACCTTTGCCCTCTCATGTTCGACCACCGTAGGGTCCCCATTCTCCAGCATTCGAACCAGCTGTAGCAAAGAAAGAAATTTCATAGAAGTCAAAATAGGAAAAAATAAAAATGCCTAGCAACCTCCATCCTTAGAGGAGCCGTATGAGGCGAAAGCTCCACGTACCGTAAGAAGTCCGAGAGCGATATATCTCGTGACACGCTCCACGTGGCATTTTTTTAGAAAGTTCGTATAACAACGCCCTTACGAGGTAGTGATGAGTTTCACGCACTCTAAGCCTGGCCCCCGCACGGTTAGGAAGATTGGCCGCAATCTGAGCGGTACCACCCACCCTACCCTACCACCTATAGGCGGCCGTCCTACAGCCGCCCAAAAAGGAACTGCAGTGATCTTGAATAGGGATCCTACAACGATAAATAGAATCCCCATAAAAATACCACTAGATCGAGCACCTCTGATTATATCTTATAAATCGTCCACATTAACAATCCATCCTTCCCCTCCAAAAGGGATTTTAGAGATGAGGCCTTTTGGCGAAGCCAAGTCAAGTGCAGGAATTGCTGCCAAAGGGGCGGGAGAGTCTCAGTCCGTGTTCAACGCCTGCTTGAATAGCTCTTTGATTCTGTCTTCTGGGTGAAGGTCCTGCGAAGGTCTTTTTTAGTGATCAAAATTGATTAGGGAAAGTGACCCATNTAAAATGTGGAACCTAATAGAAATTACTAGTTTTAGAATCTAGTTGGACAAAAAAAGATTTTTTCAAGCGATTGCGTGATAACTTTTTCTTCCTGCACCCAGGGAGCACGAAGATGTACAGGACGATCCGCCCACACTATTGGTGGAAAGGTATAAAGAAAGTAAAAAGAAAAAGTTTTATAAGGTAACTGTTCGCTTTAAAATCGAAAATGGAGTCGATACAATTCAACAGAATCTAAGAAATGATCAAATTTGAAAATCATTTCTATTTTGATTCTATAAAAATTCAAGTTTCATTTTTGAATGAAGTTAGAAGCGAGAGCGGGCGCTAGCTTCCTAAACAGGATTTTCTATGAGGTAGAGGCCCGGCTACTATCTTTCATTTTAGATTTTCCTTTTAGAAAATAGAAAATTCAATAAAAATAAAATAAATAAATAAGAGACTGGAAATGAAAGTCTCTTTCTCGGATCTATTCTTCATCACACTGTTGGAACTCTAACATATCTAGTACCAACTAATTCATTCGGGCGAGACATCTTACGATGTCATGATGCGCCCATTCCTATGGCCATTCCTTTAATACTTCTGGATCTCGGGAGTCTCTTTGTAGGATACTTGGCCAAAGTGTGACCTGTTAGTCCATAAGTAAGTACAGTGACGAAGCGGTTGTTGCTCACCCGACACGATCGTACGAGGGACTAATAAGAGGGAATCGATCATCCGGGGTGAACAAGAATTGGGGATCGGATGCGGGCGAAATTCCCNGTGGCCGGTTTCCCGTCGCGTCAGCCTTTTCCCAGTGCGCGGAGCCCCAACGAGGAAGGTGTTAGTGCTTTATCATTGGGTCAATAATGCTAATCCCTCTTTTTGTGCTTCTCCTAGGGCGGGATACTTCGCGTGAAAGCATTGATTTCCGGTCTCATGGTGGCAAAGAAAAAGAAAGAGGAAGCACTCTTGTTCTTGTTGCGCGGACCCCACAATAAAGAAAGATGGAAAAGAGCTGTGGGGCTAGGAGTGTTCTCAATCTTAGCATTCCGAGACAAAGCCTGGGTCGTCGAACTAAAGAATCTCAGCATTGGCCATAAAAACGCGTTTGTAGGCCTGTTTCTGGGACCGATAGGGAGGGTCCACAATTTGACGAACGGTAGAAATTCTTTGTCCATCCCCGAGATCCCCCTTCCTTTCTTTTAAATTATCCATCAATAATTCCTCCTTTCTTTGGTCTAAAGTGGATTTCTCTCTGAAGCTGGAAGCTTGATCGACACTAGAGCTATCGTCAGATGAGGTGCTTACGCTCGCGTCGTTGCGTGGCGAACAGTTCATCAAGCCATTTTTCGCCTCAACTCCTAAATAGGAAGAGGGGTAGTTTACAAGTAGGGGTAATCACAGAAGAAAAGGACTGACCGACCGCCGTTCAAGAGAGATCCCGAAGGCTCGAACTTTTTGCTAGCTTTGAAAGATGGACCGAAGGAAAGAGGAAGACCAAACAAAGTCGCGGTCAAAGCAAAGAAAAAGATGCCAAAAAAGATTCACTTTAGCTTCTAGCTCAGCGGGTGCTGTAGCGAAACTGATTGCAAAAGAGGGGAAATCGGCCACATTAAAATTACCTTATGGGGAGGTCCGTTTGATATCCAAAAACTTCTTAGCAACAGTCAGACAAGTGGGGAATGTTGGGGTGAACCATAAAAGTTTGGGTAGAGCCGGCCTTCTTGTGTCACGAGCTTTTTCCATTCTCTTTCTTTTTTTAAGGATTGGAATGGAATCTTTCAGTAATGGTCTAACTAGCTCCACCCCTTTGATGGGGGAATGTACTTCATGTCCTAGCTTTCCTTTCTTTCGGGGCCATTTCCTTCTGCTTACTATAACTAGTTATTTCGGTTTTCTATTAGCGGCTTTAACTATAACCTCAGCTCTATTTATTGGTCTGAGCAAGATACAACTTATTTAAACTGGATATTAAAAATGAACAATTCATAAAAAGAAATCCTTCTGTGGGATTACGCGTATTCTATATTTTTTTACACTGGCGCAGATGATTTCCCCTAAGGCACCGATGGACCAACGCCTTCGTATGTATATCACCCGAATTTCTTGATTCACGGCGTCGAGTATTTGAACTTGCACGAATCCGACCTTTTCGGGGTTGAAGGCACGTAAGAGGAAGGACGACTAAGCAACGATGATACTATTGGCACCCCAAACTAAAAACTACAACTGGAAATCCAACTTTAGGTGGTCATTATGATCAGAAACTCACTCTCTGGAGAATTTTATTGACCTCGCATATAACATGGGGAATCTGGTTAGCACCCAAGATGATGAGAAGGGTAGATCTACCCAATATGGAACGATAACGGATGGTCCCCGCCAACTGCTTATCTCTCTTCCTCGCATTCCATTANTCTAGTGCAGTGGCTTGGAAGCAAGCTACCTTGACCATCTTCCGAAGTTATAAATAATTTACTGATCAAAGGCTGTAAGGGCGGACTGCTCTACATTCAGCCACACCACAGTGACCCCGAAGCGATCTTCTTCTAGTTGCGGGACGAAATCCGACAGCCAATTGCTTGCTCTGAATAACCAGCCCAGCAATAAGCTCAATTCTTCCATAACATAAGAGGGCGGGCTTGCGCGCGAGCCGAATGACTGTGTAGCAGATGATTTAGCTGCCACTATTCCTCCACCAGCTTCTTCTTGGCATCAAGCCAGCCCTTATTCCTTGCATCAACAGGCAATCCCGCATAAAAGAAAGGCGTATCCTCTTTGGGACTTGAAGGATTTTCTATTCTGACCTTCCTGAACACGAGAGGCGTAATGATCAGGCCAACTCAAAGAGGGAAATGCAAGGGGCGTTAGCGGTCTTTTTTGCCTCGCCTGCTACTGGGAAGAGAGAGCCGCTGTCATTCTTCGCTTCGTCAGCAGCGAATTCCCCATACAAATAGAGGCACCTATCAAAAAGATACTTCGAAGGCTTCGGGATCGAGGTCTCATTATCCGAAGAAGACCCTGGCTAATCCACGTGGCCTGCTTCCTTTAGTTCGTCTTTCTTATTGTAGGTTGGTCAGCAGGTTAGGCAGCTCTAAGGTTTTTTTATATTCGGTGGAAGGCAGGCTGAAACTCTGCCCCAACCAAGTGAAACTAAGGGTCTGAAAGATTTCACGATATGATCTATGGGGTGTTAACCCTCGGAGGACGGCTAAGAATGTCCATTAAAAGGAGCAATGGGGTCGTTTTTTTTTCCAATTGCAGATAAACAAACCAACCTTCCGCTAACCACCTTTAGGAACATTATAGCGGCAAAGAATGAGGCTGAAATCTATCAGCGAATAAGATTCTTGGAGAACCAAGATTACTACAATCTCCCACCCCAGAACAATCCCGGGGACTATGAGCAACTTGTTCGCGAAAACTTCAATTCGGCGATAAATGTTAACTACTTTCGAACCAGTGGAACCCTGGCAATTAGGATCTTAAGACGCAACAACACCTTACTCTCAACGTCTGAAAGAACACTCTAATGGCAAGTCGGGCTAATTCTGATATACGGATAGGAGAATTTTCACCTTGTTGAAGATCTAGTGTTGCTACCCGAAGACTTAAATGAATAGCCATCGCTGTTAAGAACAATGACAGTTGTGTACCATAGTCAGTAGTTAAATACGGATAAGGGGGCATGGAATAGACTGGGTCAAGCTTCCCGGTGTCCAAGTGTCAAGTCCCGAGGGCTTGTGTCCGCCGAAAGCTTCCTTTTTTCTTTTTAGTCTTTCCTTGCAATGAACCGAAAGGTGAGAGGCAGGGCTCAGTCTCAAGGTTTAATTTAAAGTCACTAGTCAGTCCAACTGCACGAGTGAAAGGCGCAAGTAGGCTACATGCTTAGCCTAGTATTCCCGGATTGGTATTGGATAAGAAAGATTTTGCTTTCTTCCCACTCATGAAGAACAATAAAGTGAGGGGAGGGCTTCCGTGGAAAAAGGGTAAGTTTGGGATGAGAGGGTGATCACTAAACTAGTAGTCACCAAATTTGACTGTGAGAAAGTAACAACATAGATATGTTTACGAAGCCAAGAGCCACTTATCTGAGCCAGCGGATTCGAATCTGCTATGCCGGTGCTCAAATCAAGGACGCAACGACTCCAATGCTACGCCTTAAACCACTCGGCCATCTCTCCGACATAATGATTATGAACCAAAAACTGAGGGAATAGAGAGTCAGTCATAAACAATTATTGATTGGATAGGTACGACCAATCCATTCTAACTAGATCAAATTCGCGGTCGTTCCTATGAGGAAACGCTTATGATACTAGAACTCATGCCCTATCGAGCATGTTATCCCATTTTGAAATTGGTTTATTCTGCAGCAGCAAGCTAGATTTTCAACAGGCGAAGAAAGGCCTCACCAAACACTTCATGCCCAAAGGAAGAAGCAAATGAGCAATCGATCCACGAGGAAACGAATAGTGATGCAAGTCCTTATCAAAGCTTGCGCTACCTTCCTAAGCCCTTACTCCTTTTTCCATAGGGCCTTCTCTAATAGGGAAAAGCCTTCCATTTCCATCAAATGACCCGGCCTCCCCTGGCTCTTCCACCGTCCGGGCTCCCTTTCCTCCCTATGGTATGCTCCCTCGACGCAGGCCTACCACGCTTCGCGCCTGCGGCGTTTTTGCCAGACGGTCTTTGCCAGTAGTGCCATACTCCCCACTGGCTGTATGGGCTCGCGGGTTCCCCACTAGAAGGGGGATAGGAGACGGCCATCTTAAGGCACATCACGACCTACAGGCAACACCGACGAGACCTGGGAAACTTCCTCGTTGTGGGCGAGACTATAGTGTTGAATCTTTTTCCAGTAGCTGTTCTTGCAGTTGCAGTAGTAGCTGTAGTATCATCGAACTAATGGACGGACCGCAATTCTTAGCAACCAAAGCTAGCTTACTAAGGTAGTTTACTTTTTCATTTTGAAAAAAGAAGGCGAAGGCATGTTTTCTTGATTGCACGAGCTAGCCAGCAAACCCCCCCTTACTCACCTCAACATCTATAAAAAGATCTCTTTCTCCTTTTCATATAATAAGGTAAGCATCCAGCTCTCGATCCAGATTCTCACATGTCCCTTTCGTTATTACAACCTTCTTTTTTGATGTCAAAGACCAGAAGCTACGTGCAAATTCTCATGCTTTCCGAGGCGCTGCCTGTGACTCAACATGGGAGAAGGGGGCGGAACTGCACACTTTCGTGTTCAGAGCATTGTTTTGAGGGAGAGAAAGCGTGGTTTACAAACCAATCATTGGAGGCGACTGGAGTGCTTTCATCAAATGATGCATGTGGGCTGAGCCATTCTCNTTCTTTTCCAGAGTAGTCATAGAAAGAGAATCGAGGGGTCTGCAGGCATGAGTGCTCAGGTACGCCGTCAGTCTAAATTCCTTGTAGTCTTTTTCAGTTGTATTTGTTTTAACGAAAAAAGAATAAAGAAAGTCCCGAAGAGCGGAACGGCCGTCCAACTCCCCCAAATACAAGGGAACGGGCACTGCTCTCAGCCTGTCGTAACAATGAAAGAAAACTCCACATGCCGAAAAAGAGATGTTGCTGGTTTAGTAAGCTAAGCATTTCCATCCTTTATGATTATGAAAAAGGAATGGATAGAGATGAAGGCTCCAGGGTTTGTTTCTCTTGTGGGGAGTAGTCCAGTGACCGCAACATGTGTGTCANTGAAGAAGATCCTTATCCTTCTCCTTCCCTTTTTTCGGAAGAAAGGTGGGATCCGGACAAAATCGATGAAACGGAAGAAATCCGAGTGAATGGAAAGGAAAAAATAAAGGATAAATTCCACTCTCACCTTACAGAGACAGGCTATAATTGCAATTGTGAATTAAAAAAAAAGAAATAAATGTAAATGGGTATACACAGTGAGATTCCATCCAAAAACCACTTGTGTAGGTCGGGGTTGAGAATTGGGGGGTCACGCCCTACCCCGTCGGCCTAAGCCTCGCTATGAGAAGTGGGTAGCTCCAGTAGACCCATAGATCATGGAACAAATAGGGTGGGTAGGCCTAAGCTCAAAGGCACTAGGGACGAGCCATTACAGACGGTCTGATGCTTCTGGAGTTCGCTCATATCGAATTTTCCAAAAGCTCATCAACTGTCCGAGGGATGATGAAGGCGATGCCACAATTGAGGTGCTTTTTAAATCCTTTCAAAATGGCAGCAACATACCCTTTTTGCAATTTCTATGAAAGAATCCTACAGACGATGGATTCCCGCGTGAAACACTTTGGATCGAAAAAGTTTGATCAATTCCAAGAAATTTTCGAATTGGAAACTTCCTCAAATTGGATTCTTTCGATTTCCATACTGCAAATATATTTACGAAGTTTTTCCAATTTTTTTATTGATTGGCATTAACCCTAGACCCTTTCCCCGAGAAATAAATTAATACTTTCTACTCGAGCTCCATCATGGACTATTGATCTTGTTCGGGCTTGGAAAAGCTTGTTTTTTCAATTCCAGAAGTTACGGAGCCTATGTAGAAGAAGCTGTAGAAGAGCACCACCACGGTTCAGGTCCCGGCCTACCTACCAACAGACATTGTGGGAGAATACTCTTCACCATCATCAGAAAATGTTGCTTAGCGGCAACCTTGAAATAGGGTCAAGTTTGACTGCATCAAGCTCTAAAGCCGGGTATTCTGTACCAGCTCGAAGCCTTATAGTGGGTTCGATCCAAGCCGTAAGTTGCATCTTGAGTCTTAAGAATTGGGTCCCTTAGCCCCTGGATTGGTGCGCAAGCAAAAGAAGAACAANCAAGTGATTCCCTCCCCGAAAGAGGGATAGTCGTTAGGTCATGAATGGAATGCGAGGAAGAGAGATAAGAAGTTGGCGGGGAACATCCGTTATCGGTCCATATTGGGTAGATCTACCCCTCACAGAATCCATTGACAGACGCATAAATGACTAGAATTTGTTTTTCAATTGGCAGTGGTGCATATTGTGGTTGTTTCGGTACTTCTGTCAGCCTTGCACCTCTATTGAGTCCGGTATTTGACGAAGATCTTTCTATCAATAGGTAGGAATGAGTGTTCGATATAGGGGATAGGATCCATCTGCTCTTTATCTCATAATTCTTTTGTGAGAAATATATACAAAGTCTATAGGTTGGCCCAGTTATTATATATTAACTTAGTCAAGTAAGCTCATCAAAAATTTGTTTTGTTTTCCTTCATAATACTAAGTAAATTAGTAACTTGGTCACTTCTTTAATTAATTTAAACGCTAGGCAACTGGTAAGCACGCTTTAATCTTTTTTATTTACGAAATCGCTTGCGTAACGTGATGTTCAACATTCAATAAATTAATTCAATAATCTCATACCATATTAGTTTTAATTAATTTTTTAATTCAATTAATCCTTTGCTAAAATTGCGAATTCGCTTGCGTAGCGCGATGGTTGACTTTTAAATAGTTTTCAAGAATTAATTTTCTCAAATGTAGTAATTTCTCAAAAATACTACAAATAATTGATTGTCATGACTACGAATTCGCTTGCGTAGCGCTGTTATCTTATAGACACCGTATCATCTTAGCGAAAACGGACAGGTCGAATCGACAAACAAGACCAACATTCAGAATCTCAAGAAAAGATTGAACGACGCCAAGGGAAAATGGAGAGAAATTCTACCCTAAGTCCTTTGGGCATATCGAATAATGTCAAAATCCAGTGCAAGGGCAACATCGTTCTCCTTAGTATATGGCACCGAAGCCTTGATCCTGGTCGAAGTCGGGGAACCCAAAGCCAGATTTTGATACGCAATAGAAGAGTCAAATCACGAGGCTATGAGTATGAGCCTCGAACTACTAGATGAAAGACGAGAATCCGCCCTCGTTTGAATGACAACACAAAAACAACGCATCGAAAGGTATTAAAATTGAAGGAACAACCATCGCCACTTCAGAATCGCGGACTTAGTTCTGAGAAAAGTTACCCTCAATACTCAAGAACCTAACGAAGGAAAACTCGGCCCAAATTGGGAAAGACCGTATCAAGTCCTCGATATCATCGGAAAGGGATCCATAAAGGTTGGCACGATAAACGATGAGAAACTACCAAATAATTGGAACATCTCACTCCTCAAACGATATTATTGTTAAGGTATGACCTTCTCCTTTTTCATTTACATTTTACACTAACTTATTTTTAGGTGTTCGAGCAAAGGCATCGAAGTTCTCTTCAAGCAGGAAGATATCAGATCTTAAAGAACGCGTTGCACTTTTTTTCTCTTTGACCGGTTTTTATCCCAAATAGGTTTTCCCGGAAAGGTTTTTAAAGAGGCAACCATTGTTCGTGCTAACTTAGAGTATCCGAGGTTTCCTTACAATCGACCTCAAATACTGGGGGACATCACCCTCAGATGTTATGCTTTCAAGGAAAACACTTCATGCCAATAGGGTCTCGATAGGAAAACTTTGTAAAGGGCCAAGCGGTCGAATGAACCGTGTCTGTATATATTACTCGAGCCCTAATGAAAAAATATGTACGCATGTATGAACTATTGAAAGAGGTACTTTTCCTTACCAGATGTCCTGTGCCTTACTGAAATTTCTACTTTACAATTTCCATACTTATGATTTCTTATGAACACTGGCTCAAGCGCCAAGTACAACTACTCTTCAAACGATCAACCCCATACTCGGGGACTGCCGTAAAAAAACTGGCATGTTTGAACTGTCAAACTTCGTGACCATAAGACCTCAAAGAGGCAACCCTCGATTTTATAAGCCAAGACTACCCTACTCGAGGACTAACACTTTGAACAAGTTCAAAGAGTTATTGGAAAAATAATCCCAAGAGGCTGACCCAAAGGCTACGGCCAAACTAACGCCGCAATGAAAACAGGCCTTCGAATTCTTTTGAAAATCGATTAAAAAAGGCTACCCTCGGCAAAATAATCAAAGGGCTTCGATTATATCGGCCCTCAAAAAATCTTAAGAGGTATCGAACTGTTTAAATATAAATTTGTGCTAATGCATAAAAAGCAAAGGGTTTCCATAAATATTAAACCCTCAAAAAACCCAACAGGTAAAAACTTAATGCTAAGCATAACAAAATTCCTATATGTAAAAATTTCTACGATGAAAAGGGGAAAAAGCCATTCTTCTAAGGCCATATCGGCCTGATTCAAGAGCCTAAGGGCCATTGTAGTTTTGAGTTCGAGAGTCCATTCTCACTTAACTCAAACCTAAGGGTTTCACTACTTCGAGTTCAAGCAAGAGCACGCTCGACTATAAAGGCATTATTAGTTTGACTTCGACCAAGTTGCCTAAAATACGGAGTCTTAAACATATCATTCACAAGGCGTGAAGTGTATCAAACTTTCACAAGGCACAAGGCGAATTGAAATTATCACAAGTCAAAATTGGGACGAAATTCAAAAAAGAAACGTTCTTATATATGAGAACAGAGGTATTTACAAGGGACCGATCGGGTCCTGCACAAAGAAAATAAAAGAAAAATACAAGTGCCCTAACTATGTTGGGGGGTGACTCCCCTCGGGAAGCTTCTTCCTCGGACTACTCATCATTATCGGACTCGCTCTTGCTGCATTCATCATCGTCATCATCATCGGAAGAGGCTAGTAGCCTGGCATCGACTTCATGCACCTTTGCATGTGCTATCTCCTAAGAAAGGTCAAAATCTCGGGCGTGAATCTCCTAGAGGGCCTCTCTCCGGGATTGGCATTTGTCAAGCTCGACAGTCCATTGTGCTCGATCGGCAACCTCCCTCAATTGTGCTTAAGCAGCCTCGACATCAGATAAATATATGTCCACCGACTTATCGGCCTCGACCTTTGCTTTTTCGGCCTCAGCTTGGGCCTTGGAAAGTTCAGCTTCGATCTCTTCAACCCTCTTATCCTGAACCTCGCACTTCAAAGTTGGACTTCAACTGATGACAACTGAGCCAAGGCAGTCTCTTTCTTCGCAGCAAGGCGGTCCATGCTTTCCTTCCACTTGTAGCAGTCAAATTTTTCTCGATCGACCTCCTTCCGGAATAGCTTGATCCTTTCGATCTTTTGATGCAACTATGACATTGAAAAATTAGCTTCCGCCCTTGAATCAATCCCGTGGTTTTTCAAGAGAATCGTTACCTGCTCGTTCAGCTAAGCTTCCTCCCTACAGGCTCTGGCTAAATCGGCTCGGAGGTCCTTAATCTCCTCGTCCTTCTACCCACAGAGAAGTTTGAGAGCTTTCCTCTCCTCTGAAAGCCTTTGGAGATCGGCCTGGCATTGGCTTAAGTCGGCTCGGGACTTAGAGAAAGACTATGTGAAAAAAGGAAGGAGTTAGACAAAGAAAAGGAAAAATTAAAGAAAGCTACACCAACACAATTCATACTTACTCAGTTCAGAAGACATTGGGCCTCTTCGAAGAGGGTGGATGCATCACTGAGATCGGAGGCATCCTCGACCCCGATAATGCAATCACGAAAAGGATCTTCCACGCCAGGGACCCCGCCTATTTCGAGAGTCCTTATGTCCTGTGCATCCCTTATGGTCTCTTCAGAAAAAGCAGGTAGAGATGGTGAGTGACTTGCTGTCACTGCCCCAAGCGGATCACTCGGGGCGCTCTGTTCAGCTCTAGGGGTCTCGGGACCATCCCCCTCTAGTATGTTCATCGTTTGAAGAGGGACAACCTCAACCTCAACCTCAGATGATTCGGGGACTTTTCCCGAAACTTCTTCAGCCCGAGGCAGGGCCTCTTCAACTGCCGTCTCTTTAGCAGCCTTGGTGGTCTCGACGACCTTCCTCACTCGGGTCACCAGCACCGAGTCATCGTCTTCATCTTCATTATCTTCTTCTTCCCTTAGCCTTTGGACTAACTCCAAAGTTAGAGGGATAACGTTCCCCTTGGGTTTCCGAGCTTCTTTCTTTTTGGGTTTAGGGTCCTCGGATGTCGATACCCTCTTTCTCTTATTGTCCTTTTTTAAAGCCGGGCCATAGCCTCTTCCTCACTATTCGGAGGCCTCAGTACTGCATCTTTGTTCAAGCCTGCACAAGAAAAGACTAAGTAAGTAAAAAGAAATATAGCCAATGCCTCAGGTATGAGAAAATGGAAACTTACCATGGTTCTGTGCTTCCCATCGGCCTTTAGCCAAGTCGCGCCACCAACGCTCATCATAGTAAGAAGTCGAATCCAGCTTCTGGACCTAACTCTCGAGGTCAGGGACTACTCGAGGCATTCAAGCAACCGCTGCATGACGAAAGAAGCTATTAAATAAAGCAGAAAATAAAACATAACATGAAAACCAACGAGTAGAGTGCTACTTACGCTTCGGGTTCCATTTCTCAGGAAATGACATTTTCTCTTTCAGGATGAGATAAAAAATCCTCACCCGAACGAAGCGCTTCGACCCATACACCCTCGGTCTTTGTCCTCGTCGATGCTCGAGAACAACGCCTTGGTCGCTCGACGTTGCAACTTGATCAATCCTCGAAAGATGCGAGGGTTGTATAATCGGATAAGGTGGTCGAGGGTGAACGACAGTCCCTCAGCTTTGTTGGTGAAGAACTGGAGCATGAGTACTATACACCAAAATGAAGGATGTATTTGGCCCAAAGTCACCTGATATTGACGGTAGAAGTCAATGGTGAGTGGATCGAGGGGCCCAACGTGAAAGGATAAGTGTAAACACTTAGATACCCTTTCGCATGGGTAGTAGTGATCTCTTTAGGGGATGGTATTTCTACCACTTTGTCCCCCCCAGTTTCAATCCATTTTTATCTTCTCAAGATACCCCACGGTTATCGAGCAGATATATATCGACACGTGCTCATATCCACCAGGGACCGATGGAGGATTCTCGATTTTAAAGTCAGATTAAGAACACACGGGCCGGGAACACACTCCTCAGGGAGCGGATCCACCGACGTTTTATCACCGACTGGCCGTGAAAAAGAAGAGGAAGCTTTTTCCTTTTGAGGAACCATTTTGGATGTTTTCACCATTGTATGGGTTAAAGAAAGAGGAATATAGTAAGGTTTGGTGGTTCGAAACTAGCGATGATGACCTAAGGAGTAATGAAAGAGAAGAGCTTGAGAGAGATGAAAGTTTAGAAGAACAGATGAAGATGAAAATAAAGTTTGATTCAACGAAAAGAAGCCCTATTTATGGATTTACGGTGACGGTTCAATGGGGCTAGTGGCCGACCGCCAACTGACGCTCATTAATGGTCTGGGAAACTGTACTGACAGCACGTTTCAGTCACTTCTATCGCTTATGTCACGAGGATGACATCATTGTCTATCAAGGTCAGAGAAAAATTGGAGGCTTAGTTTGTTTCTTATCATTATATTCCAAGAAACGAGGGGACTATCTGTATACCATAGAAATCAGGGCTACCCGATTTGACTATTTGATCGAGACTAGAACGTTGCATCGAAGAGCTGAGACACTGAGTTCGAGATCGAAGTCTCTTTCGAGATCGAGGTCGGTATCAATCGAAGCCAGGGGAGATAGACTTCAAGTAACATCGGGTATAGCTTAGTAACAAAAATAGCGAGATATCCGTGATTGGTCGAGGATCGTGAGGTGAATCTAGGAATGAATCAAATCAGAAGCGGATAATTAGCTGTTTATACGATTTTCTTCTGTAATTAGAGATATACCATAATTAGGATTCCTCTACTATATAAAGAGGAGTTCCAGTCATTTGTAAACATCATTATTCACTGAGAAAAAGCTATACAACTCTTCCATTCTTACTTGTTACTGTTTACAGACTATTCTATCTTAATTGTTCTTATACTATTATCACCTCGAGAGTACCTTAATTCGAGGCTGAAGTTCTGTTCTCACACTGATTTGATTCATTTCTGGTTTAATTCTGTCATTTACTTTCTTATTCATCAATTGGTATCGGGTGAAATCACATATCCTTAAAATCACAATATAAGTTTAATTATTATCTAAATTTTAGGGTAAACAATATGTGCTCTCTATTTGACTTTTTTCATTCTCAAACTTGGTATCTCTGATTATAACGAAAGAAATCTTATTCACCCCGTCATAATTATGGGTGCCTATTTAATTAATAACAATGCGAGGTGACGGAAGTGGAATTAATCACACATGAAAAGAAATCAAATGGTATTTTCTTTTCCCTTATGAAAAATCAATAGAAAAGAAAAATAAAATTAAAAAAAAAATTCCCTAACAAAAGCGAACACTTATTAAGAAGCTACACGTATAGTCTTTTTATGGATGTGATCATGAATTACTTCTTAGTTCTTACTACCAAACAAAGCATAGTGGAATAGACAATTTGACATTACTATCCACAAATTCATAGTCTCAGTCTCATTCCATGGTGGAGAAGTGATAGGCTCCACAATAAGCATAAATCCTCCTTTAATTTTAAAAAAGTTGTCCCCCTTTATTATAACACCAATTCTTGCTTTTTCTTCATTTTATTTTGAGGTCAACTTAAATTATATAGTATAGACTCTATAAGCAATAGAAAAAATTAGTCTAGAATTAATGCATGATGTCATTATTATCCTTGCTTACTGTTTGACCAAAAAATATAATTTATGGTTAGACTATTAAATTTATTATAATAAAGAGTTAAATCTAGTTAAAGATAATAACTATAGATATTAAGTACAAGGATGCATGATGAGAGATCCAGATTTTGCATATGATTAATGACAATAAATATGAAATTTCTTTGCAACAAAAACAGTAAATGAGATATATCTAGTAATAAATGTCAATAAATAACATTAGTGTAAATAAGGAGAATGATTCACCCAATATTGAATGAGGTGGATAATTCTCCTTTCTGATAGTGATGAGTGACAAACAAATCCTAGAATGTTGGAACTATTCTCGGATCTGATAGAAAAGTCTGGAATAATAGATGGTAGAATCTTAGTAAAAAGATAGTGTTTGTATCCTTTCTAGAGAGAGAGAGAGTCTTCTTCTCAAAAAGTGTTCTTATCAAATGAAAATTACATAGCCTCTCCCGTTATCTTTTTCTATCCTAAAAAGAGAAGTACAAAGAATATTTAATGGAATATTTTCTTAAATATCCTATTACAAAAATTAGCCGTTAGTACCTTGTTCTTGATACTTGATCTCGACCGTTATTTACCGCTTGGCCTCCCAATGTTTACTAGTCGACCTCGGCCATATCATTTTCCATAATACTACTTCATGTTAAATTTCCTTGGGGCAGATTTTGACCTATACTCTTACTATTAATAACTAGACTACACGTGGTTAATTTATTAGTCTATAAATTTGTAAACAAATAAAACTAATTTTGGTAAATCTGCTTATTAGGATTCAATATTTATAAATATGAGGTTCAAGATTAGGGTTTAGGGTTCAAGAGAAGAGAACCAATGGATTCCCTTGTCTTCTTATTATGATGTTGATATAGAAGGGGTTCGATTATCGATCACCAGTTTATGTCGTGAAATAATTTTATATTAGATATGGTTTGGACTTTCAACTAATTCTAGCGAGAGTTTAGAGCATTGAGCTCACATTTATTCTAGTTATTTGTGAGTAATTGTGTTTAATTTGGATTGTTAAAATTTTGTCTAATTGTATAAACGTTAAAAGAATAAATTTGCTAGTAATAGTACGTTTTAGCCTTATAACATTCTAATTATCTGTTGCATCATGACCATGTTAAAAGAAAATAAAAAAGAGGTAAATATCCCAAAAAGTTCTAGGTCATGTGCCCATATGTCATTTTAATTATATTATGTCCAACTCCCCCACCCGATGGAATGAACGGAATACATACAGTTAATATAATATGATCATAAATCTTAGGTTGTAACTTGATCATGAGTGGATTTTGATGTTGCACCTATGAAGTGCAAGAGGTAAATTCGGACTCAGATAGGATAGGATTGTGCACGTGGGAAGGAGCTCAGACTTCCTTAGAAGGAAATAAGCTAGAACGATCTTATGTACGGTCTCGGTCATTATATAGACTAGATCTAGAGAAAATAGTGCAATGAGTTGTTAGTATGAGTGAATGAATGAGGTCGCCGCTTCACGCAAGGAAGGACCTCTTTCTATTCATAGAATCTGTTCCTTATACTAGCACTTTCAGCTATCTTTGTTAACCTGCTTCTATCAAAGCAGTTTGTAAACTCCGACCATCGTCTCAATGAAGTAGCCCATGGGTATAAGATACGAACGATTAAGAGTTCTTGCTTAAAAAAAAGGTACGTACTAACTGGAATCTATCCTTGCTTTTAAGTAGCGCTTGATTAAGGGATGAACTCCGAATCCGTACTTTCCGGTACTATACCTACTCCCCTCTCCTCTTTCAAGTGGGTTGAACTCTTTCTAAGGCAAAAGCAGCCCCTCCCCCCTCCCCCCTCCCCCCTCGCCATTTGTTTTTTGTTTTTTTTATAATAATCTTGAAGTAGTACTACAATTAAAAATGACAAATAAGTATCTAATTCTTGTTAACAGTGAAGAAGTCCGTCATTTTCACGATAATGTTCTTGGGTACCAGCAGGACCACAAGTCAATTTCCAATTGTTGCTATTTTGGTGTCTGAAAAAAAAGAAGAGACCTGTGCGGTTATTAGGGTCGGAGATACTGTATTAGCTACGGGTGCAGATGAAACTAATAATTTTTTCTTAGATGTTGTATTCGTATAAGCAAATTCATTAAGTATGTATAAATATTTAATTGTGAACCCAATAATTAAAACAAGCTATGAGTACGGTGATAAATTCAATATTATATACATTTCAAATTCTAGCTTCGTCTCTACTCCGGGCCAACTCTTCTTAATCATTAATGGGTTGCTTTACTATGTTCAATGCTTTATTCAGTTCAATTTTTGCGTGCTAATCATCGCAAGCAATGAATTTAAAGGCCCTATAATAATATTTTAAATATTGGGAAGTATAGTAATAGTCTGATGATAGAAACTTTGTACTTTAATAATGCTGGTTTTATGTTTCTATCAGAGTGGGTAGTTTATGTTACTTCCCATTAAAAAAGAGACATCTAAAATTCAAGAAAATTATAAATGACGACAAAGTTCTATGACCATATTTTCATCAAATAGCACTTCCAAATTAAGAAATTGTACTAACAAGTTGAAAATAAAAGAATTACTAGTAATTTCTTGGTGTAATAAGAATAAAGATCTCCAACTTGAGTTTGTGAATTGTCAATTGGACCATTTGCTAAATTTGACTTGATGAAATTTTTTTTTTTTTTAATTTAAAATTGAAATATAAGAAACTGTAGAAGAAATATATAACAATTTTTTTTAACAAACTAGCACCCTCTCCCCTCAAACACACACATTTCGAATATAGAAATGTGTCATTCCCTTTTAACAACTAACAAGGAAACAATATTAAACCAAATAAGATGGAAAGAATAATTGACAAGATCCGATTTCATTGATCGGCTTTACACGAATTGAATCTTAATTAATCGAATCAGTAAGTATCGGATACAGGATAGTTATGCTAAGCAAAATTGACAAGATCTGAAGCATAAACAAAGTTTCTATCCTTGATTGTCATTTTCTCTACCTAAAACAATCCTTAATTAATTTGTACGGATTAATATTTTAATCCAAACATGGAAAATGCCAAACACATCAATAGTTTTATCAGATGAAATTTTCCTTTCTGACAAAAGAAACTAAGCTAATTTCCTTACACATGTCAAGATGTTATAGATTCCCTTTTAACTTTTCTCTCTGTTCTGATACCTCTGTCACTAAAACCAAACTGTCAAGCATATATTCACTGTTCAATAAGGTTCGGAATTCTAATCGTTTTAAGTTACTGAGTTTTAAATTAATAATCTGTACATATTCCATGAATCTTTTAAGACACATACTAGGTTCGACCGAATCCGTTCTTGACACTCTAGCTCCGCCCCTAACAACAAGGGCATTTATGTAAGCCACTGTAGCAAAAACTAGTAGAGTTTCTCATGATTCATGAATTCCATTTTCAATATAGGAGAAATGTCCTCAATCTTGATAAGGACAGTTTGGTAAATTTGGTACATGTAGCTGTGTACCATACTGAAACATGTAAAATAAGCTTCTTACTATAACTGTATCTTCCTCAAAGTTTGTTCTTAGGATTCACATCTGCAGTAAACTAAGAACAACGGTTTTCGTGCCGCTGATACGTCCTTGCTTCTTGCTTTATCTTACTTATTAAAGCAGATTTTTTTTTTTCTAGAATTGGATTCGTGAAAATAGAGGATCTCCACTTGACTTATAGCTGCATAAATAAAAGCTAGTCAAAGGAGCTGGATGGGATCCGGCCTCAGATATTACTCTTTTGAGGCTTATTCCGCATCAACCTAAGCTCGCTTATTCCGACTAAGTGACAGTAAAAATATTGACTATTTATAGCATTCTTGGTTTGTGGGTGTCTTGGATTTGGTTTTAATGTTCAGTTTTTGTATATGGGGTTTTGCTAAAAAGGCTGTTGATTGAAGAACTAAAGAGTATTTAAAGTATGTCTTTGAAGAGCAGAGGAATGGCAGAAAGAACTTCAAGAAATGTAGTTTCTCAAAAATGGAGTCTTTTACTTTGTCTTGGTAGTTTTTGTGCTGGAATGCTCTTTACAACCAGGTAAAATTATCCACTTTTTGAGAAAGATTACATTTTTATACTGATATTATCTTCTGGGAATTGGATTGTTTTTGTATCTTTACTTTTCTTGATTGGGTATGGATCTTTACATCTTCAGTTATTTGGAATAGAGTTTAACAGCTCACTTAAAAAATAAGTAACCTAGAAAACAAGGCAGGTTATCTAAAATAACAGTGGAATAATCTTGTTCGATGTCTTAGCTTTAGGTGCTACTCAATTGTATTTTACTGTTTGATATTTTTAGATCTTTTGATGACTAGTTATGATTTTTTTACATTTTATTATATGAAAGCTTAAAGCAATGTTACTTTTGGCTTTCCCCAATTCCTCTGTTCTTGCATCTGTTGTACTTAACCATACATTCCAACTCATTCTAGCCAAGTTAATCATGTTTTCTTTCTTCTTTGGCATAAAACATAAAAAGGCCCTCAAATTCGGCCTCAGCTCGCAAATATACCCTCCAACTTTGGATGTGCACAAGTAGGCACCTCAACTTGTCTCCACTTTGTCAGTTGAACACTCCAACATACAAAATGATCATCTAGACACCTCCAAAATTTGTGTGCCAGATCAACATTTGTGTTTTCGTGTTCAACACCCAAAGTCGGAAGGCATGCCAACTGAAGCCAAGTTTGAGAGCCTATTTATGTGTTGTCTTCTTCTTTTGTTGTCAAGAATAGTGCAATACTGATATGATTCCACAGCTAAACAAGTATCCAAAAATTGTAATGGAAAAAAATGGATGTATTGACTTATCATATAAGTAGGAGAGATTAATTATTCCAAAAAAGAATTTAACTTAATATACACAGAAAGTATAAATCTTTTTTACACCATTCATTTTTGTTAACTTGTTGTAGCAGGTAACCTGTCTGATTTTTCAAGTTTCTCATCTCACTTGTTATCAATGGTTATCTGTATTTGTCTTTTATGTGATCTGATACGAAATTATTTTACACTATCAGTGTATAATCAACTCCTCTGGAAAAAGCATCTGAGTGTATGCAACCATATGTTGCATGTGGTTACAAAGAGCAGTTGGTAGTTTTAGCATTACTCTAGCTTTACAAATATCATATAGAATGAACATGGTTTGAATATCACCTGATTAGGAATTAATGATGATTTGACAATAATACAAGCATTTCTTGTTGCAGAATGTGGATTATTCCTGAAATAAAAAGTGGTATTGCAAGAACAACCACAGTTGAAGCTGAAAAATTGAAGTTAGTTTCAGAAGGATGCATTACAAAATTTGTAAGTATTCCTAATGCTAACAGCTAGTTGTTACCTATTATATTGTATCGTCTTATTATTTTAAATACAATCTTTATTTTGGTTGTTACTTAAATTTTACCGTATCGTATCGTTATATTCGTCGTTACATAACGACGAAATATGCCACTTTATGTAACGGCCGATTTGGTGTGGTTGCATCGTTATCTTGTCTTTTTCTCTCATCTCACCCTTCACTATTATTAAATAATTTTATTTTATCATTTACCCTATCTTTTTAAATAATAAATTTATTTCGTATCATAATTTTTCTTTATAATATTGTAAATTTATTCTTCGTATTGCTGGTGTATGATATCATGAAACAACGGCAAACGATACAATCTATCCGAACATTGTATTCATCAAACGATACAGAATAATACAATACAATATAATACGATACATTATGAAACGATGTGTAACAACCGTCCAAAGTAAATAGAAAATAATCTCCAACTTGAAACTTAGTTTCTTGTTTATTTCCAACTTAACATCTTAATTTCAATCTTATTTTATTGCAGCAGAAACATGTAAAACTGGTAGCTAAAGATACTTTTGGGAAAGTTTCTAAGACACATCATGCTATTCAGTGAGTTTGTCCTTTATTTTTTTGTTTTTTTTATAAGCTGTAACAGAAACTTTGGTTAGATATATATATGATAAAGATAGTCTGAATTTTTTTTATCAATAACTGCATATCTTATACAGGACATTAGACAAAACCATTTCGAATTTGGAGATTGATTTGGCTGCAGCAAAGGCAGCACACGAGTCAATTCTTAGCGGAGCTCCAATATCACAAGAGATAAAAAAGAGTGATTCAACAACAAAAAGAAAATATTTTATGGTGGTAGGGATAAATACTGCATTTAGTAGCAGAAAAAGAAGGGATTCAGTTCGCGCTACATGGATGCCACAAGGTTCTTAAAACCGCGCCTATACCTTATTAATTCCTTCTGGTTTCTTTAACTCGTCTCGTGCTAACATTTGCTTAATATGATATTTGTCATTTTTGATTTAACATGGTGAAACAGGTGAGAAAAGGAGGAAGCTAGAAGAAGAAAAAGGAATAATCATTCGCTTCGTCATTGGTCATGGGTGGGAGATCTTTCTTCTGCTAAACATTCTAAATTGAATGATATATTTGAGCGCTTGTATAGTTCATGTAGCTAGGATCTTTTAATCACTTTAGTCAAATTCTGTTGCTATGTATAAACTTGTATGCATACGTATTCTAAATTTGCCTCAATATATTCATACTTGAACTCTACGTTGCCCGGACTCTCCAGGACAACTGTCGGTCTCCAAAAATGCACTACTTTTGGAGGATCCGACACGCATACATTCTTGTTTGTAATCATGTTGTTAAGATTTATAGCAGCATAAACTTTTAACATTCTGTCTAAAAAGCTATAAACTCATTGCACAGTGCCACAGTAGGGGGAATATTAGACAGAGCTATTGAAGCTGAGGACAAAAAACATGGTGATTTCTTGAGGCTGGTAATATGTTGTCTCTGATTTACTGCAATAATTCACTTTATGTATTCATACGTAAAAGACGATACATCAGTTTTGCCACCTTTTAAACAGGATCATATTGAGGGTTATCTTGAATTGTCAGCCAAAACAAAGACTTATTTTGCCACTGCTGTTAACTTATGGGATGCAGAGTATTACATCAAAGTTGATGATGATGTTCATGTCAATATAGGTAACCAAATATTTTTCGTAATTTTTTTTTAATGTTTATATTGAGATTTCAAGACTTGGTACAGCAAATGCAACTGTCTCTCAATGTTACATGACTAGTTTTATATTTGTTGCAGCTACATTAGGGGAAACATTAGCAAGGCATCGTAAGAAACCACGTATATATATCGGGTGTATGAAATCTGGTCCGGTCCTCTCGCGAAAGTAAGGGCATTTAATTATTTTCGGTCTGTAAATTGAATCTTGAAATTTCAGTTAGTTGACATTATATTCTTTTGAGTTCCAGAGGAGTAAGATACCATGAACCAGAATATTGGAAATTCGGAGATAAGTATTTTCGTCATGCTACTGGACAAATATATGCCATTTCAAAAGACTTGGCCAGTTACATATCAGTAAACAAGTTAAGTATCTTTTTCTCTTAATATATTTAATCCATTTATAGTTGTTTTTTTCCTTCCTTTTTTTCCTGCTTAACTATATATAATTTTCTTGATATTTAAAGGCATGTACTTCATAAGTATACCAATGAGGATGTCTCACTGGGAGCTTGGTTTATTGGACTTGATGTGCAGCATATCGATGATCGCAGATTGTGTTGTGGAACTCCACCTGGTAAATCATTTTTGTAGTAATAGTCTAAGATTTGCTATCAGTTTTAACTTATATGTGGTGTGATTGTCGAATGTATGATCAAGCGAGTCCAGGATCCAGAGGTGAATTCAGGATCTAGAGTTAGTCGGTTTAGAATGAGAGTGGATGAGTCCTAAACCTACCTCTAGACCAAGCTAGTTAATGCTGTAAAAAATGTACTTAGTTTAGTCTGTCGTTACAAGATTTGATACAAAATGAAACTATTTGCTGATGCAGATTGTGAATGGAAGGCACAAGCAGGCAATATCTGTGTTGCATCATTTGACTGGACGTGCAGTGGGATATGCAGGTCTGTTGACAGGATAAAAGAGGTCCATCGCCGTTGTGGCGAGGGAGAGAATGCACTATGGAAAGCTGCATTCTGAGGACATGCATTTCTTTCAAATTCAGGGCGGCGAGATAGGTCTATCGATATGTCAATATCCCACATTCATTTGCTCCGGAATACAGATTATAGATGCAAATAACTCAGAGGCAAATCCAAGATATAGAGTTAGTGGGTTCAAAATAAGCGTGATCTTATTAAGTGTATACATTTTATGCTATTTTTTGTTTGCGTTTGTATACATAGTTCAAGTTGAAGGTATAGTGGGTTCAATTGAACCCATAGAACCCGCTCTAAATTTGCGAGATGTGCATAACGTGAGACGTGCGTTGTGCGGCGGGAGAGACAAAGATTAAAAATAGATGGCCTAGCCTTAGCTGTGGGGACTTCTTCATTTTTGTAGAGAATAATGGCTGCCAAAGCAGTTGGGAGAAGAAATGCTGATCAATAGGCCATAATGTAAGTCATAGTTTACTTGATTGTAAAATCTTAAGAAGTGTTCAAATCATTATTTTTTCTGGCCTTGTTTCTGGCATTACACCAACTTGTTCTGGCCTTTTGTACTGCATAATGTAGTGTTGATTTCACATGGCATATATCAGTCCAATAATGCAACTGGAAGGAATTGTTAGGGTGCTCCAAAAATTCATTTTATCAGTTTAAGTTAACTCATAATGCATCCAACGGTGAGGCCTAGTGGCCGATAAAGTAGTTGAGAACCATGACCTCTCGGGTTCAAATCCCAGCCTAGGCAAAAACACTAGGTGATTTCTTCTCATATGTTCAAGTCTTTGGTGAACAAAGTTATCCAGTGGTTATGTTGGTGGGGGTTAGCAGGTAACACGTGGAATTAGTCAAGGTGTTGGTGGGAGATAGTAGGTAACCATGGAATTTAGTCAAGGTGCGCACAAGCTGATCAGAACATGAGGTTATCCCAAAAAAAAAGAACAAGCAGCTAAACTTTTACTAATAGAATAGTGTTTATGGTTTCCAAAGGTATCATCTCTCAGCTAGGACAGCTCTGATATAGTAAAATTGCTTTGCTAATATTGGTAGTCATTCCTATGACATCTTGTTCTAAGCTTTCATTGTCTATCTCTGTTGCCAAAGCTGATAAATATGATTAGTGAATTACAATGCTGGTACTTCACTCAAAGTACGTGGGTAAGTGATCCATTTAGAAATAAGCAAGTATTAAGTGACATCTCAACTAATGCTTGATAGCAATATTCGCTGCATGTTATTAAAGGGCAACCTGATACACAAAGCATCTCGTGTTTGGGGAAGGGCCGTACCCAAAGGGGTGTGATGTAGGCATCCTACCCTAATGCAAGCATCAATAGCTGATTCCACGGCTCCCCTTCATTCACTACATGTTATATATGTTACATACATTTGTCAAAATGAAAACATGGTGATTAAGTCTTTTAACTAATTACTACAGGAAATATGACCTATGACGATAGTTAATTAATGACATTTATAATAAATGTCAGAAAAGGTTCATTCAATGACATTTTTTAGAAAACTGTGCAAAAATACTAACATTTGATGAAATATGACAGAAATAATTGTGACATTTGATTTGAATATCACATAATTAAGAATAAACCGACATTTAATTAGTGATATGTATAGCAAATGCCAAAAAAAAAATACTAGTAATTTCAAAAGAAAGAGAAATTTTCAAAAACATCCCACCCAAATCTCCCTCTCATATCCCTAAAAAGAAAACCTATTTTTGCAGCTTCTCTTAGAACAATTCAAGTTCATTTTTCCTCCCCAGTTTTGCTATCCCATCCGAATCCCTCTATCCCAACTATGAATCTCAAGAACGTTCAGGAATAGTAGTATGAAATGAACTCTCTTCTCCCTTAATTATTCTCTTCCTATACTGCGCATTAGAATAACTCCAGGTTATAATTTTTTTCTCTCTTGATTGGATTTGAATTCTTTCTTCTTTCTGCTGAGTGTTTTGATTTCTATGAGGAATTCGATCATATTTATTTATTGCATTACTTGTGTCTTATATATTCGTAGCAGAGTAATTGGGAGTTTAGGGTTTTGAAGCTTAATCTATATTGTGATTTTATTTTGTGGTTGTAATCATGTGGTGATTTGGAGATAGATTTGTGTGAATGGAAGTTGTGAGGGAATGTTATTACACAATATACTAATGGTGATATTACATTCACAGATTATGCCCTTCGACTGTTTGACAAAATGCATAATAGAGCATCTTAAACACAATGACCTTCCCTATTATTTATTCATTTCCAAATATGACCTAAATTGATGTGGTTTTCTCAATTCTTGTCTGATTTCATGAGTTGCAGGTCAGCAACAACAGATTTTTCAAATACTAAAGGCTACCTTCAGGTTAATTATCAAGATATCACTTCTAGTTTTTCCCTTAAATCTCTTATGTTTCTCTCATGGTTCCTTTTGCACTACATAAAGCTCAACTTAGAGATGTGCTGGCTTTGGGCCTATATGTTACCAAGTATTTGTAATTGTATTATTCGAAAAATAGTTAGTTGCAATATTCTATTAAGCAGTCATCAGATATGCATGGAAATATTATCATGTGCGGAAGGAGAATGCTCGTAAGTAAACTTTATATCCATTTGTATCATTAGCTTTAGATACCAAGGGTCTATTTAGTTAGTATAGTGTGATAATTAACTCTTGGCTTTCGAAGGAGGAATGCCATAATGATAAACCTGCTATATCAAAATATAGGGTGCTATTTACTTTTTCTTTTGCGGATAATGTAGGGTGCTATTTACTTTTGTTTCTGCCCCATGAAAATTATGCTATTAGTTGAACATATTTAGAATTTACAAATGTCTATGCTGGTTGATTAGATGAAGAATAAGGTTGCACACATGTATTGACCTTTGTTTGTATGATATGGAGTTGTAGTGAGAAAGTCCAGAGTGTGGCAACTCACTCTAAGGTCCTTGTAGATTTGATGGACAAACAACATCTTTCGTTCTTAAAATTATGTGTTTTTACTAAGGGATTTTGTTCATTGATGGCATATAACTTGTGAAATTCTTCAATTGATTGTCCTATAAGGATAAGGATACTCGTACAAATAGTTGCACTATATTAATTCATTTTGTTAAATCATTCTTGCATGTAGATTATGCAATATTCTTTTGACTTTCAATGACCTGCTAATTTATTTCCCAATTTATGAAAACATAGGTTGACAGTTGACTACCTCCGACAATCTTGTTGTCTCAATTCAATAGAGTATCAAATGGGTGGAAGCACGACAAAATTGGAGCTAAATGGGTGTAGCAGAAAAAGTGGAAAAAAGAATTGAGGAAGTGAAGAAATTTGTTGTTGCAGAATTTGTTACAGTTTGCTTGAATCCAGCCTAATAATTACATTATAGCTTTATTTAGTTGTAAGGACATGCAGATATTTACAAATACATTGTTGTAATTAGTTACAGAGATCTTTTGTCCCCTCATTTTGTTACAGTTCAAATTGTCTGTGTTGAATGACTTGATGTTTATAATTTTATGTATAGCAACAAATTATTTTAGTTTTATATTTATAGTAATTGTCCTCTTAAAGTATGTGCAAATGTCAATGAGTAATTTTGTTTAGCAACATGTATTCTACAAGTGTCACTAATAAATTATTTTCCTGACACTTCTAAATGTCGTAAACGTTAGAAACTAGTATTAACTTGCTGACATTATGTGAAATGCCACAAATATTAACGCGACATTTTCATAAATGCCAGTTAATAAATGTCGTAAATCTTTTATTGACATTAAAATAAATGTCGGAAAATTACCGACATTAAAATTTACGACATTTGGACTAAGTGTCAAATAAATCTCTCCAAGCAATTTTGTGACATTTATGTAACTTAACACGACATTTATAAAATGTCGTTGTAGATATTCACTGCATGTTATTAAAGGGCAACCCGATACATAAAGCATCTCGCATTTGGGGAAGGACCGCACTCAAAGGGGGAGTAATGTATGCATCTTACCCTAATGCAAGAATCGGTGGCTGATTCCACGGCTCGAACCTATGACCTATAGATTACATAAAGACAACTGGACCGTTGCTTTAAGGCTCCCCTTCATTCACTACATGTTATATATGTTACATACATTTGTCAAAATGAAAACAAGGTGATTAAGTCTTTAACTCATATATATATATATATATATATATATATATATATATATATATAAGCTTTCCTTCGTTTGAAACCTTTTGAAGAGCTTGAGAAGGATTAGCTCTTTCTGTTTTCACCATATTTTTGGAGGGGTTTCTTGCCTTTGCATAGTCAACAGCATTCTAAAAAATTTACGACAACAACAGACCCAGTGTAATCCCACAAATAGAATTTGGAGAGGTGGTATTGTACGCGGTCTTTACCCAGAGGTTATTTGTTCAATAGACCGGTAGAGGTTATTTGTTCAATAGACCGTTGACTCTGGAAAAGTAAAGTCATAGCATAATGGAAAAGAAATAGTGCAGGTAAAAGACAATTATGAGATGTTTGATGGACAAATTATCCTGCACATGAAGAAAATACAAAATTCCAGCAGGTTGCATTAGGTGTATGGTTTAGTGTAAACACCGCGTGCGACTAAGTTTATACTGACGAATAGCATATCTAAATATTACCAAAAATCAACTACTCAACAAACTTATTGAATGGCACCTTGGAGAATCACTAGTCACTCCATAGTACTTCCATATTTTGAAATTAATTAGAAACTCCTTAATAGTAAAGCTAAACATCTCCTCTAAATCTGTCTGTGAAAACAATGAAGTCCTTAGAAGCTAAATTTAGAAAAACTTGAAAATGAAAAAAGAAGAAAATTAACAGAGTGTCAAGAATATCTACAAAACAAAGAGCAGCTTATAATTCTTTAGGTTATCCCAGTTTCAGACGTCACATTTGTAGTTGGATTATTGCAAACTTAGCTATCAAACAGAAGGCTGTATTGAAGAAAATCCGCAAATACGTAATATTTTTGTCCTTATATTTACATGGTTTTAGTCTTTTAGACTTCACATACTTTGTAATCCAACCTAAAGAATACTAAAGCACAAAGGTCATAAACATTCTTATACAAGGGTGTCATTTGACACCGCTTCATCAAAAAGATTTACGAATGTATATAGGCAGCCCGGTGCACAAGTTATTTTGCGTTCACGCAGGGTCCGGGGCAGGGCCCACCCCAAGAGGTGTGATGTAGACAGGCTAACCTAATGCAAGCATTAGTGGCTGCTTCCACGACGCGAACTCGTGACCTATAAGTCATATAGAGACAACTTTACCGTTGCTCCAAGACTTCCCTTCTAATTCACGGATATATATATATGTAAATACCATTTGATAAAAACGATACATATATCTTAAGATAATACAAAGTAGACATTAATTTGGAACTAGAATTAAACCTTAGAACCTCTACAATCCCAAACCTGAACTAACGTACAAGTTGAAATGTGATAATAGACCGACACTGCCAGGGTCTAACTTGTGCAAAATCTTGCATATGCCACTACATAGTATAAAGTTCATGTAAATACATAAATTACAGTAAACTAGAGCTAAAGTAAAATTAACTCTCTGCTACAAGAGCTCCTATATAATAGGAACTAATATATACTCCTAAAGATGCTCCAAATTACGAGGAGACTTTTCCAAACTGTACCAATCAGTAACAAGGGATAAAGAAGATAATATCCTATGTTTTAATCAAGTTAACCACAAGATAAGATGGTTACACCCCCTCAAGTTAGGCATGGTGCAACAATTCCTAACTTAGGAACGACACCTAGCGAAGGCTAGTTTAGGTAGTAGCTTGGTGAAGGTATCAGCAAGTTAATCACAAGCATGAGTATGCTTAACGTGAACTTGATGAGCTTGAACTTGGTCGCAGACATATGCGAAAATCTACAGAAACATGTTTCATGCGGGTATGAAATACTGGGTTGTGAGATAAATAAGTAACTCCAACATTATCACAGAAGATTGTTGACGTCTTCGGAATGGTGACATGTAACTCACGGAGTAAGTTTCACACCTAAGTGAGCTCCAAACGTGCATTGGCAACTGATTGTACTCTTCTTCGGTGGATGAACGAGCCACGACATATCGCTTTTTTGATAACCATCTGACTGGATTCGGACCAAAGAAAAGGATATAACTTGATGTAGATATTCTGTCATTCGGGTCGCCTGCCCAATCGACATCAGCATACACATACATATTTGAGTCTGAGCTGCGAAGGATGTGAATGCCTGAACTTGTTGTTTCTTTGAGATGCCGTATTACTCTTTTAACCGCTTTCCAATGTTAATCACTCGGAGCATGAATAAATTGCGATAATTTATTGACTTCATAATATATATCAAGGCAAGTGAAAGACAATTACTGCAATTTGCCAAGGGTGCATCGGTAGCGCGTTGCATCAGTAGGGGGGAACCATCGACTACCCGTAACGGTTGAGTGGAACACATAGGAGTAGAAACACTTTTACAATTATCCATATCCAGTTCGGAAAGAAGGTCCAAAATATATTTGGATTGAGAGAGAATGAGCCCATCTGGTAATTGCTTAACTTCAACACCCAAGAAATAGTTTAAATGGTCAAGATCTTTCAATAAAAATCGATCTGCCAAGGAACTGATAACAGATATAATCATTAAAATTACAAAAATAATATATTTGAACCCATAATTTTAAAAATATAATGGGTTCAATGTTAAAATATTAAAAGGTGAATCCATAGAGTTTAAATCCTGGATCCGCCTTTGGGGGATTGTTTGAGGCCATAAATAGCCTTTTTAGTTTGCAAACATGGTATGGAAATTAGTGATTAACAAAGCCTCGGGGTTGAGACATAAAAACTTATTCATCTAATTTCCCTTGCAGTAAAGCATTATTGACATCAAGCTGATGGATTAGCCATCTGTGGTGCACAACTATTGATAGCTCTAGCCTTACTGTTGTTGGTTTAACAAGGAGATTGATCATGTCTCATGAAAATCTAAGCCAGGACGCTGCGTGAACCCTTTTGCAACTAGACGAGCTTTGTAACGTTTTATGAAACCATCCGCTTTTCTTTTGATTTGGTACAACCATTTGCAGTCCACAACATTTAATTTGTTGATGGATCTCGCGGTACTAATTCCCAAGTCTGATTTTTCATCAAAGCATCATATTCGGCTTTCATTGCTTGTCTCCACTCTTTATGTTTGTCAGCTTGTTTGAATGTTATACGTAGGAGACAAATGGGTCAGAAAAGAGAATGTTCTTTTGGGCTTGAAACTATTATTCTTGGACCTGGTTATAATGCGAGTTGGTTCTGGTGGTACTGCAGAGGAGGGATCAATTGCAGATGGGTTTGTGGTATTTGGACTATCAGAGGGTGCCGGAGTGGTGGAGGAGGGGCTTCTCTAGTGGTTGTTGGGATGGCATATTGCTGGCTGTGGTTCTGCGTCTCTGATATTTGAGCAAAGGAGGAGGTTGTTGCTTATTTGTAGCGGTATTTGGTGAAGGAGAAAGTGCGGGGAGTTGCAAAGAAGGAGCAGGGATTTGTGTATTACCTGAATTCTCTGCAGCTGCTGGTACTTGGTTGTTGCTGTTGGAGTGAATATCTCTATTGGGATCGGTAGAATGTTGAAAATTGGACTCTAAAAAGACTGGAATAAGTGATAGGATAGAGGGAGGTGGAATTTGAATTGTATTGGACTGTCCTCTTTTGTGTTAACCACTTCCCAACAAGCATTTTTTTGTAAATGTATGAACATTTTTTTAAAAGGGAAAACTTTTTCAAAAAATTGAACATCACGACTTACGAAAATTTTAGACTGTGCCGGATCAAAGCAGATATGAGCGTGGTGAGTGTGAGAAATACCTAAATACACACACGGGGTGGATTTGGATTCAAGTTTATTTTTGGTGTAATTAAGGTTTAAGCCATGGGTAACAAATACAACCAAAAACTTTTAGTGTGGTGTAGCTAGGAGATCGACCAAATAACTTTTGGTAAGGTGACTGATTATTTAGGATTGATGTGGAAAGTCGATTAATAAGGTAGACAACATGTGACAGGCAAAAAACTTCAGCTGGTAAAGATGCTTCATGAAGAAGAGTTTTAGCCGTTTCAATAATATGGGATGTCGACGTTCAGTTATTGCAACACGTTGTGGTTTGTCGAGAGGTGAAATTAAGTGTTCAATGCCATTTGCTTAAGATAGGGTTGAAGGCCTATGAACTCACCCCCTCCATCTGTGTAAATTAAATAAATTTTTGTTTTGAAGAAATTTTCTACCAAAGAATGAAATTGTTTAAATATTGACGCAACCTCACTTTTATATTTAAGTGTATACAACCAAGTATATTTGGTATATTTATCAACAAAAATATAGCAATATAATTTTTTGTCTAGTAATAAAATGGGTGATGGTCCCCATAAATCACTAAAAACAGTATGAAGATGAATATTACTGGATAAAGTAAGTTGTTGAAATGGAAAACGATGCGCTTTATTAGAAGAACAAGCATTACAAAATTTAAAATTTTCCTTTGTAGCAACATGTAAAGAATACTTCTTCAAAAGAAAATTTAAAATTGTAGAATGTGGATGATCCAATCGACAATGCCATAGGTGAAGTGGGCTTTAATGGAGGCAAGGTTGAATGATGGTTGTATGGGTTGCAGATGCGGCCATTCATAACAAAAGTAAAAAAGAAAAAATTCAACAGATGTTACGTTATCTTGGCAAAACTTATCAACTGAAATCAGATTCTTTTTAATTTATGGAGCATAAAGAGTGTTATAAAGCTTCAAAGTAGTTTTATATGCTTGTATTTGTGTTGAACCAGTACGAGTGATGGGAATGATTTTACCATCACCCATGGATATGTAACGACCTGACTTGTCGTTTTAAGAATTTACGCCCCGTTCAGCGACATAAGGTATCAAGCATCTTTGTAATATGTATTATGACTCGCATGTGTGGTCAAGTTTAGTTTTTGGAAGATTCGGGGTTTAATTTAAAGAAAAATTCTCATTTTGAAGCTTAAATAGAAAGAGTTGACCAGAGAGTTGACTTTTGAGAAAACGACCTCGAAATGAAGATTTGATGATGTCAATATATTCGTATGATAATTTCGGACTAAGGCGTATGTTCGGATTTGGATTTGAAAGTCCGTGGAACAATTCGACGAATTTTTGCGAAATTAGAAAGTTGACGTGTTATAATTATATTATTTATGTGCGGACGAGGTCGATTAATATGATGGATACCAATTGAATATGATAATAAGTGTACGAGGCATATTATAAGATATATGGGGTCTAAGAAAAGTTCTAAGTCCAAGCCAAGTTGGAAAATTTCATAATAGACTAAAATTCCAAGAGAATGCGCACAAGACCCTACTTTGGACGATAATATCTACAAATATATAAGATTTTATGTAATTCACAACCTATAAAATTAAATATCTTTGAGTCTAGTTTCCAACGCTTCAAACCGTTCATCATTTGGACATTCCTACACAAAGTTATGACCAAATTACCAAATGCTGAAAAAATACGATCCTGTGGGAGAGACTATGCGATCGCATAACAAATATGCGGTCCGCATACTTGATATGCGACCGTAAAACAGGTCGCAGAGTGGACCAGAACTGCCCAGTTTTGGGCACCGAGTTATGCTATGGTTTTTCTGTCCGCATACTCATTTTGCGACGCATTATGTGATCACAGACCTTGTTTCGGAGGCTTAATCTTTCTATTTTCATAACCCGACCCCATGTTGATAAATAGGCTTTGGGGTTTAATTTGGAGTGATTCTCCTAGTATTCTAGAGAGAGGTGAGAGCATTTTAGAGAGATAATGAGGAAACCCGATATTCAAATCATTCAAACTTGCATCAATCTTCAAGAATCAAGGAACCCAATCACAAAATCTTCATCTAAGAGGTAAGGATTCCATACCCTAGTCTTTAATTTCGATTTTTGGGTAAAGATGGGTGATTAGGAGAATGATTCTTGGATGTGAAAGTATTAGTTATACATGCTTGTAACAATAAGGTTGTGGGAAGATTGTTGAATTCAAATAGGTAAAGATTGGGTTGAAAATGGTAGAAATCTTCGAAATTTTAATTTAGGATTTGCAAGGCAACCCGATGTCGGAATTCGATAATTTTGGTATGGTTGAACTTGTATCGAAACGGGTGGTCGGATTTCGTAAGTTTTTCCGATATTCTAAATGTGGGTCCCGCTTCCGATTTTAAAATGAATTTCGGATTTTAATCCGGAATATTAATAATTTTATATGGAATTAATTCCTACGATTCATATTGAGTATATTGAATTTTTTGTGATTAGATTTAAAGTTTTCGGACACGAATTCGCGAGATGAAGGTTTATTTAGATCTTGAATTTGGTTGCGAAATGAGGTAAGTATCTTGCCTAACCTTGTGTGGGGGAATTACCCCTTAGTATTTGAGTCTTCTATGTTGATTATAGCCCGTGTACACAAGGTGACGAGTGCGTACTCGGATTTATTTATAGGAGGTTGGCCTTTCAGGATTCTTAGGTCCTTATATTCCCTGTATGGGAAGTTGAAATTTTTATATCTGAGTTCCTGGTTACTAGTTTCATCTCTTCCTGCTTAAATTAGATTTTCTTGCTTTTAGTTTCCCTTTTGTTGTTTATTTGATCTTTATTGACTTAACTGAATGTTTTACCTCTTCTACCGTCATGTTATAATTTCTCCAAAAAAACTACCTATTTGACTAGAATTAGTATCATCTAGCCCTATAAATGTTTAGCGATAATTGGAATATCTACACGTTGGTGTCAAGCATGCTCGTGATTCATATATTGTGACTTATATGATTTCCCTTTAAGTGCTACTTAGGTTTAGTTTGATAATCATCCATGTTGATGGTATTTCCTTGATGTTGCCTATTACTGAGCATTGGTTCAAGCTGAGTTTTATTCCGTGAAGCTAATTGTTTAAGTGAGATTGGTTATAGTTGTTTCCCTTGCCGGGATGATCGATTTCTTATTGTTGACTTGAATATTGTGAATCGTTGTTATATTTTTTTGTTTTCCCATTGTTACATTGTTTCACTTGTGCTTGACATTCCTTTCAGTGGCTATTCATATGAGTGAGTTTTATCGATCTTGTGATTCAAATTCTTGTATTGATTTGCTCGTCGCACTTTGCATTTCTCTCTTTTGTTGCTTTTGCACTTGTTGTGGCAATGTACGTTGTTCCTATCGTATTCTGGCTGTTTTCTCCGTTGACTGCATTGCATATTGAAATTGGGACTCCAGACGTATTCCGGGAGCTTTCCCCTTGTACTGCATATTTAAACTGGGATTACAGACATATTCCAGGAGCTTTCCCCCTGTATTGCATATTTAAATTGGGACTACAGACGTATTCCGGGAGCTTTCCCCATGTACTGCATATTTAAATTGGGACTATGGACGTATTCCAGGAGCTTTCCCCCTGTACTGCATATTTGAATTGGGACTACGGACGTATTCTGGGAGCTTTCCCCATGTACAACATATTTACTTTGGGACTACGGACGTATTCCGGGAGCTTTCCCCATGTACTGCATATTTACTTTGGGGCTACGGACGTATTCCGGGAGATCCCCCTGTACTGCATGGCTAATTCTGAACTACGGGACGGAATCCCGGTTGTTTATATTGAAGAAAACTTTGTTTGAAAAAAATTTATTGGAAAGGTACATTTGAAAAGATTTTATTGAAGAATTCCGTTTGAGGATTTCGTACTGGTAAATATGTTTATATATCTTTGGAGGAAATATATTCCAAAGAAAATTTTCCAACTGAAATGATTATAATTTTTAAAAGCTTTCAATATAAACTTGCGATTTAAAGGTTTCGCTAAAAGATTTGACCAATTTACTGGGTTGTTGTCTAAGGCCTGATGTGGAAGAACTAATGCAGTGCTGAGTTACTGGTCTTCTTATTGTTTTGTGGTTTCTGGTTCTGGCTTGCACTTTCGTCTATCCTTTCTGTGTATTATTATGTTGTTCTCTGGTTGTTTTGCTGAATTTCTTCCGCATTGTAGGTGTTCTGTTATTTACTATATTGTGCAGTCATGAGATAGATGTCATATTCTGTCATTTCTATATTTATGTCTGTGTAACTTATTAGATCAATGGCGTCTTGACTAGTCTTCGTCACTACTTCACCGAGGTTAGTCTTGATACTTACTGGGCATCGCTGTG
>MDKI01120709.1:0-18860 GCA_005239505.1 Nicotiana paniculata | reverse complement strand
GATATCAAATCTACCGATTGACCGAGTATATCCGACATAAGTTCACTACGGAAAGTTCAAAGGTAAACCTACTTATCCAGATGCGATTAGTCTTTAATTGCGAATCACACACTATTTTCATGCATATTTTTTCACATATGTCCATTCCCCATTCATGTGGGGATTGTTGCGTTTTTATTAAGGGGTGTGAATGGGAAATGGAAGAGGTACCTTTTGGATTGCACCTCTTCATCTCACCCTTTGATTGTCTATAAATTTAGAGGCTTGACCTCATTTTTCTAAGAAGAAAAAATCTGAAATTATCTCCTCTCTTTCTATTTTGTTGCATTATTATTTATTTTTTTAAATAAACATAAGGGTCAAGTGTGATTTGCTCTGTTCTTTGAGTTCGTTGGTATCCTGCAGTTTGTATTGCCACTGTTGCAGGAAGGTTTATTCCGTTTCATCCTGGGAGGATTTAATCCATTACCTTGGCAACTTGTGAGGGGGTTAAAATTCCTTAAGGACACACAGGAAAATTGTGAACTCGGAATATTTCTTATCGTTTACAATTTTTCTGTTTCTTCTAACAGTTTTCTAATCTCTGATTTTGAACACACTAATACTAGCATTATGTTACAGAGTTCAAATGGAAAATAATTTATATGGAGTAAAATAATTTGAATGTGTTCCATGTTGCTGCTTAATTGTGCTTTTAGGTTATCAAACGTACTACTACTTCATTGGTTTTAGAGTAAAAAAGGTGAATTTATATCTTGTGTGGTTATTATGAGAAACAATTGAAAACTCTCTATTTTATTACATATATAGCAACCTCCACAAAATCCTCTCCATTATTATGATTGTTTTTCCTTAATAAGGAAAATATTTAATAATCAAAATTTTAAATTCTAATTGAATTTAAAGTCTTAAATATTAAGAAAGTATTTTAAATTAAAATTTTGTCCAATGTAAAACCTATTTTAAAAGGTATAAAAGGCGAAAGACATTTTGCTAAGGGAATTCATGCTTTTAATATAACTAGTTTCTATGTTCATATGCTGCACATAAATTTTTAGTTGATTATTTTTATAATACAAGAGAAAAAATCGTTATAAAGCAATCAACATTGATAAATAAGCTATAATATTTGAAATTCTATAACTCAAGATATTTGTAGAAACCAGTTTCTATACACGTGTGTTGCACGTAGATTTTTAATTAACTAGTCCTAAAGTACGCGCGTTGTGTGTGTACCCTATACTAATGAGTACATAATTTTAATGAGTTATTAAATATTATTATACGATGTGTTTGAGTTATAAAATAAAATTTAAAGAAAAAATATATGTTCCTTAAAATGATGAATGTTATCCCATTTAACTATCTCACTAAGAAATAGACTTTACCCCATAGGAAATCCCATATGCCTTAATGTGATATCAAAGAACTTTTTTAGGAATATCTTATGAAAATTGTTCTTATTGTATGCATTAATACTAAAAATAAACAAATGACACAAAATACATTTATCACGGTCCAAAGATTTTTCAAATAAGATAAATAAAAAATTAATTTTTGGTCTTTTAGAGATTTGAAAATGAAGATGTTGACTTTATAGCTCTTGTCATTCGTTAGACGAATGTAAGGAAAGAGAAATATTTAATGATAATTCATTTAGAATACAATTTTTCATCTACAAAATCATTCTTATTACTTTATATTTGCATTTTACCATCTTGACTCTCAAATATTATAACCACCAAACGATGTGGTGCAGTGGATAGGTAATGATTCGATCTATCGTTGTGAGAGTTATAGTCTCGTTTCCCTTATTTATGCTTCTTTATGTATTGTTCAGCTGTGTTGAGTTGTATCGAGTTGGTAGGCTTGGGCCCGGAGTAGTCTTGTAGTGAAATGAGACACTTAGTCTCTTAGTTAGAAAGCTAAGTTAGAAAAGTCAACCGGAAGTTGACTTATGAGTAAACGAACTCGGATTTGGATTTCACGATTCAGTTAGCTTCGTTGGGTGATTTTAGACTTAGGAGCGTGTCCGGAATATAATTTGGAGGTTCGTGGTAGAATTAGGCTTGAATTGGCGAAAGTTAGAAATTTGACATTTTTGGTCGGCAATGGAAAATTAGGTATTGAGGTCCGAATAGAATTCCGAAAGTTGGAGTAGGTTCGTAGTGTCATTTGTAACGTGTGTGCAAAATTTGAGGTCATTCGGACGTGGTTCGATAGGTTTCGGCGTCGTTGGCGAATTTTGAAAGCTTAGAAGTTCTTTGGCTTGAATCCGAGGTTGATTTGGTGTTTTGATGTTGTTTTGGGTGTTTCGGAGGTTCGACTAGGTTTGGGTAATGATATATGACTTGTTGGAATTATTGATTGAGGTTCTGATGGCCTCAGGTGAGTTTCATATAGATTTGGGTTGTGTTGCGCTCATTTTTCTTATATTTCGACGCCGTTTCTTCAAGCATAAATGATATCATATTGAACAAATGAGCTCCGATTTCTTTTTTGATTGAAGTATTATATATGTATCGTAATTACGAACGCGTAGCAAAAAGAATCTTCGAATTTGGACATCGTTTGAGGATTTTATGGTCATTTTACTAAGAATTAGGTTGCTAAATTTTTTAGATTAATTACGAAATTGCCACCGACGCCGTATTTAAAAATTTGTACTATTTACAAATATTAAAACCAACATGTCTCCTTCATTATAAGGTCAAATTGAGTGATTCAAAATCCTAACTTGACTAAAATTTCATAAGGAATCCAGTGAAGGAATAAAAAGTGAGTTTTGGAATCAGTTGGCATGAGAAACGAGGCAGAATAGCTGGCAGAAAAATATATAAAATAAGGGTTTGTTCTTTATTTTGAGTTGAAGATCTCGGATTTTGGTGATTTTGGAGGCGATTTTTACCATATGGATTGATTTAAGTCACTTGGGTTTAATTACACGCATTTATGATATTTTTTCACTGATTATCCATAAAATTGTAGGAGTTTAGGGTAAAAATTGAGGGCGTTTGGGTTTGAGTTTTGGAGAGTTTTAAGTGAGGATTTGAGGGACCAAACGGAGTCCGATTTGGACGAATTTTATATGGTTAGACTCGGGAGAGGACGAGGGTTTTGATTCTACCATTGTTGACTGATTTTGAGACGTGGGGACGGAGGCCCGAGTTTTGGCCGATTTCAGATTTTTGGCATATTTTATAATTTTATAAATATGTCAATAACACTCTTTGCATTTGATAAGATCTTCGCCTTCTTCCAACCATTCATTAGTGCCCGTTCAAGATCCCTTCTTATAGCAAGTGCTTAAGCTATCATGGCTTTTCCCACAAATTGGGAATGGGGATCAATGGGCATGAAGCAGTTTCTCAAGGCTATCCATAGCCGTAACGACAATACTTGTACGTCTAACATCCACCTGTAAACCTGCATCAGTAAATAATAATATGCCATCTTGGTGGTTTATTAATTGAGCCGCTAAGCAAATCCTATTTTGAGGAAAAGTAGATGAGCAAGTATTTAAAATATATTCATGATAATCAAATTGTGACTTAGAAATAATATCAATCGGTTCAAACCTGACATGATTAAAGTTCCATGTATTCCTAGCTTTCCATATTTGCTACATAATATTAACACTTAAATTTAATAACTCTATTGACTCAGGATATTATCTTGTATTAGAAACCAAAGTATACCACCAAAAAAGAATCATTAATTTTGTCCAAGTCAAGCCAATTAATAGGACTTATTTTCCATATTAGTTGAAAGCGGGGATATCTAAACATCACTTTCAGAACCACAAATCTTACATATTCTCTTCATACTTGATATTCTCTTGGAAAGGTTACTACTTACTAGTAAGGAATTAATAATACATTTCCTAAGAAAATGCTTAAGCTTATTTAACTCCTAAGCTCCATAGAGAATCCCACAACAATTTAGGAAATGAATGACAACTAGATTGCGCATCTAATATGTTATTAGAGTTCTTGCTAAATATTTGTTTTGCTAAATGGTCTCCTGATTTAACTTCATAATTTTCGGATTTTGTATAGTGCCATATTAATTTACCTACTATGGTGGAAATAGGAATAGATAATATTGTACACACATCATTTGGCTTAAAATTAACAAAAAGATATTGTATTTTTCATATGTGGTCTTCTTCATCAATTAACTCTGAAATTTTAAAATTAATATTTATGTTCGTCCAAAAATTTTAGGAATAAAACCATTATTATTCGCAATCCAAGAATCATTATGTACATTAATATTCCTTCCTTGTGAAACTCTCCACCTCAAACCCTTAATTAGTAAATCACGACCCTATAAAATACTCTTCCATATCCAAGACCCAGAAGGTGATAATGACACATTAAGAAGAGTGGTATGGGGAAAATATTTACTTTTAAGCACTCTTGAAAGTAAGGAATCATGATGCATTAACAATCTCCATGCTTGTTTAGCTAATAAGGCCATGTTAAAGGCTTTTATATCCCTAAATCCTAATCCTCCTCTAGATTTGAGATCACATAATTTTTTCCATTTTTCATAATGTATCTTTCTTTTTTCCTCTGTTTCCTCCCACCAAAATTTAGTAAAAAGAGATGTGATTTCCTTACATAGACCATCCAAAATTTGGAAGCAAGATAAAGCATATGTAGGGATTGTCGAAAGAACGGACTTTAGTAGAACCTCTTTACCTGCAGTACTTAAAAAACTACCCTTCCACCCCTTGATTTTAGCCTTAACTCTATCTTTAATAAACTCTAGTATCTTTTTCTTTGAGCAGCCAACAACCACAGGTAGTCCAAAGTACATTCCCATTTCATTCCTTTGAATTGGTCCTAATAAAGAACAAATTTCAGTTTTTCATCCTCGTATGCATTCCTTCTAAAATGAATAGCTGATTTATCAAGATTTATCACTTGTCCAGAGCTTTTCTCATATTTCCTTAATATATCAGACACATTTCTCACGTTCCTAGCATTAGTCGAACAAAATATGTAAGAGTCATCAGCAAAAAATAAGTGAGTAATAGTAGGTCCATTTTTATTCAGTTGTAACCTTTGAATTTCACCTTTGTCCTCAACAATGTTCAATAGAGTAGAAAAACCTTCCGCACAAATTAAGAATAAGTAAGGTGAAAGTGGATCTTCTTGGTGGAGCCCCCTAGTTGGTTTAACATATCCTACAATTTCTCCGTTTAGCTTAAATCTATATGTAGGAGTAGAGATGCATTGCATTATCCAATTCACAAACCTATCATGAAAACCCATACGTAAAAGTATTTTTTGAATATAACCCATTCAACTCTATCATATTTGGATATGCTTTTAAGTCCGGCAGCAAGAATTTTAGCAATAATCTTATAAAAAATAGTACATAGGCTAATAGGCCTAAATTGAGATATTCCAGTTGGATTTTTAATTTTTGAAATCAAGGTTATGAGAGTTTCATTCCACTCTGGAAGGATATATCCTAAACAAAAAAAACTTCTAACTGCATCACAAATATTCTTTTTTAAAATATTCCAATATTTTTGAAAAAATAAAGGTGTCATCGCATCAACACCTGGGCTTTTAAAGGGTGCACAGAAAATACAACTTTCTTAATTTCATCGTCATTTACATCCTTAGTAAGATCATGGTTTGAAGACTCATTAATAGTAGTCGGTACATGGTTCAAAATATCATCAAAATTAGTAAGATTGGATGAAGTAAAAAGTTTATCATAAAAATGCGTTATCTCTTGCAATAGATCTTCTTGATCTACCACTCATTTTCCATCAGATGTTAGGAGACCATTAATAATATTTCTTCTTCTCCTTTGTAATGTAGACATGTGAAAAAAGGAAGAATTTTTATATCCCTCTTGTAGCCATAAATTCTAGTTTTGTTTCCAATAAATCTTTCATCTTTATAAGCTTGTGATAACTCTTTTTTTAGCAACTTTAACTTGTTTATGTCAAATCTACTATGGTTGCCTCTAAGATCTTCTATTCTCTTTTTAATTCCATTAATTCTTTTTTTAGAATTACCGTTACCCCCTCGTAACCATCCAACCAAGGACTTACGACATTGCTTAATCTTAAATTTGACTTTTCTTTGTAAAAAATTATTTGCATCACTAGACCAAGCATTATTGATGATACTGTGTACCTCTTCATGATCTATCCATCTCTTATCAAAATAAAAAAAAAATTTCTTCTTAATCATATTAGCATTAGTAAGAAGAATTAGAGTAGAGTGATCTGAAGCTTCAGTATCAATATGAATTATATTAGCATTTTCAAATTTAATTTTCCAATTAGGAGAAACTAAAGCTCTATCTAATATTTCTTGGATCGCGCCCTCATTTTCTCTATAACACCACCAAGTCCAAGATTTCCCTTTAAAACCTAAATCAACTGCACCTAAGTTCCAAATAAAATCCTTAAAATTTTTAAATATTCAGTTATCTCTAATTCTTCCACCTTATTTTTCAGAGCTATCCATAATATAATTAATATCGCCAACTAAAACCCATAGAGGACCCCAATTTATAGATCGATCTATTAATTCTTGCATTTGTATTCTACGGTGACCTCTATCAGTACTTAAGTAAACAAAAATATACCAATAATCACAATTATATAAGCTATCTTTTACAAGAGTTTCAATATAAAAGGATGAAGTGTATGTTTGACACACATGCATATCGTCATTCCAAAATAAAGATAGGCCTCCGGATAGTCCCAGTGGTTCCACAATGGTTGCATTATCCATATTGAGTTGTCTCTGAACCCTTCTAATCATGTTTTCCTTGTTTTTTTTCCACTTAATAACACCAAATTTGGGGAGTGGAGACGTAACGACTCCTTCAAAAAAGGAATTGTCAAGGATCCAGATAAAGGATCTGATGCACACTTGGTATATTTATCCATCAATGGACTCAAGCTAATGTTAGCTGTATGACTTCAGACAGAAAAGAATCAACTCAGGGACATGTTCCCTTGGGGTTTCCTTGACAACAGTACGAAGTCAATTCTACAGTTGGAAAGTGACTACCTGTACTGTACATGCTACAATGCAGAAACAATGAAGCAGTCAATTCCCATTGGGAAGGGCTTTGTACTAACCAAGTGTGTACATCATCTAAGTGATGTCATCCAAAGGATATTAACGAGAAGCATTACAACAAAACATCACTTGAACATTTGTGATATTATTCAAGCACTCAAGAATCTGATCATCAAGAATTGAAGTCACAAGTGCATCAAGAACAAAGTACAACACTACTACGGACCAGTTCCTACAATAAGTCTTTCATATGTCCTTATTTAAGTTGTATCTTTGTTTTGTTCTTCATTGTAATTCCTATTTTTCTTATTTAGAAGCTTTAACTAGGAACCTCCAAAAACCATAAATCCTTAGAGTTTGTGTCGTGACTAGAGTTAGTCATGAGTCGAAGTTTTTATAATAGGTGTATTGCAAAGTGGCTTGTAATAGGTGTATTACAAGTTAGTGAGGGATTAAGAGTTTAATTCCTAGGTTACAATAGGTTGTAATATAAAGATTGCTCAAGTAGTGAATTTGAAATCCTACTAGTGTAGGTCGTGGTTTTTTTATCCCCTTGAGCAAGAATTTTTCCACGTAAAATCTCCTGTGTCATTTACTTACTGTTTCATTAGCTATTTCTGTGGGAACTGGTATAGGACCAACTCTCTATATAGTTTGGTGGATTCATACATTCTATCAGCTGTGATGGTTCCTAACACTGCCGCCAGGCAACCCAATGGGGAATGATTAACCTAATTACTCATTTTAGTATTTTTGACATAAAAATTATTAACTAATTAAATAGTATGAAATAGAACTTAAAGGGTAAATGATGATATTTACGTGAATTACAATGATGAACCACCCTTAGGAACCCCCAAAACCCGGTGTCACAAGTGCGTGAGCATGAATTAGGAGATGTAATAAAATACATCATCCATTTGGAATACAAATTAGACAGGATAATATAATAACTCTGATGGAGACTCTGCATACTGGGATCGTAACATGAAATGCAACTCACGCTAAGTTCCTGCAACATACGCGCCTCTGCTCCGAAAAGACCACCAGACATATATGTACCTGCACAAATATGTGCAAAAAGTGTAGCGTGAGTACGTAAATCAACGCGTACCCAGTAAGTATCTAGCCTAACCCAGAGAAGTAGTGACGAGGAGTCGACATCGACACTTACTAGTGGTCCAATAAAACAATTATGGTAAGAATTAAACAGATATGTGAAAAAGTAATCAAGCGAAATAAACAAGTGTAAATACGTGATACGATCCTCCTTTCTACGATAGGCTCAAGCTCTCAATCTACAATTACCTCCTCAACCGGAGCATAAATATACAATGGACCTCACCAGATAGGTCATTATAATTCAAATCAGGAAGACTCGTAGATACACTGACTTCTTGTCAATTATTACACATGATTCCATGAGAGTATTTTACAGAAATGTCGAGGCGTATGACTCGATCCCATCATAATCTGCACACTGCCGAGGGTCGAACGACACGAACCATAGATGTATCTATTATACGGCCGAGGCGAATGACCCCACTCACGAGTAGACGTGTGAGTTATAAATTTTTAAAGAAAACCTTTCAATGAAAACACATAGCGCGGGAGAAATTCCTATAATGAGTACAATTATTCCACGGCTAGTCATAAAGCTCATCAAATCTCTACAAAAGCAAGTCTATCACACTACACAAGTCCAATCTAAATTCTTAACGCGAAATAAAGGAATTAACGAGCAAAAATAACCTCTATAGTACAATTATAGCATGGTGTGAACTTAAGTCTACCCGGATAATAGCATGAATTTAGTTACGTACTGACTCTCGTCACCTCGTGCGTACGTAGCCCCCACAACAAGTAACACCTATCAAATACATCACCCATGGGTAGTTTCCCCCACACAGAGTTAAACAGGAGATTTACCTCGCTACGAAATTCCATAACCGACTTCAAAGCCTCTCTAACACCTCAAATCGATGCTTGTCGATCAAAAACTAGTCAAATAAGGTGAAAACTAATCAAAATATACTCTAATGCCCATAATCAATCAATTTAAACAAATTTCCAACTCAGCTTGAAGAGTCGACAAAGCCAACCCTCGGGGCCACGTGCTCGGATTCCGAAATTTTTTGAAAATAAATATTACCCATGACGTTACTAACTCAAGTACATAATTTATTCCCAATTTCATGCCCCAATTCGTGTTCAAAATCAAACAAAACAAATTTCTAGGTTTTCTATCAAAATCCCAAATTTCAATTAATTTTCCTTGAATTTCCATGTTAAAATCTATATATAATCCAAGTATTTAACTTGCAATAGGTGGGAATCACTTACCTTGTGTTACTTGATGAAAATCTCCCCTTGAAGCTCTCCAAAAATCGCCCTACCAAATGGAAAATGTGAGAGAAATGGGCTAAGTCCCGAAATATAACCCCATATTCCTTGCTCTTCACGATCGCGGAATGACCCTCGCAATCGTGAAGGCCAAACAACCATAGACCAAAAATCTCTGCTGCGCCTTCGTGTTCCTCACACCGCGTTCATGAAGCTTTCCATCCCCACTGCTTTGCGTTTGTAGGGTAGGCCTCGCATTCGCGTAGGCCAAACTGCCTCAGGCCCAGTTTTTCCCTTTCCTTCTACACGTTCGTGACTACCCCTTTGTGTTCGTGTTGGTTCCTCAAGATCTTCTCCGCATTCGCGACCTCTGTGTTGCGTTCGCAATAAGAAATCTCCTCCATCCAACAAATCCTTCTTCACGAAAGCCTCTACGCATTCGCGATGAAGGACACTAGAACCAACATCGACATCAGCAAAACATGAGGAATACGACCTGAAACCATCCCGAAACACACCCGAGGCCCCAGGACCCCTTCCAATCACACCAACCAGTTTCATAACATGACACCAACTTGATCAAGGCCTCAAATCACATCAAACAACATCAAAATCATGAATCACGCCTCGAATCAAACTTATAAATTTTCAAATTTCCAAATTTTTTCTCTTATGTCTAAACATATCAAATCAATTCGGAACGACTTCAAATTTTGCACACAAGTCCCAAATGACATCACAGACCTATTCCAACTTTCGGAATCGATATCCGACCCCGATATAAAAGAGTCCACTCCCGTCAAACTTTTCAAAAACCTTCAAATTTTCAACTTTCGCCAACTGATCCCGAAATGACCTACGGACCAGACGCGCTCCTAAAAATAGAATCACCATACGGAGCTATTCCTAGGCTCGGTATCCAAAACGGACATCGATAACATTAAAATACACTTCAACCCAAATTTATGAAATTCTTCCAAAATGCCAACTTTCCACAATAAGTGTCGAAACGCTCCCGAGTCATCCAAAACCCGATTCGGACATACACCCAAGTCCAAAATCATCATACAAACCTGTTGGAACTTCAAATCCAGATTCTGATATCGTTTACTAAAAGTCAAACATTAGTCAATTCGTCCAACTTAAAGCTTCTAAAATAAGAATTTTTCTTCTAAATCAACACCGAAATTCCCAAAATTCAATTCCGACCACACGTGCAAGTCATAATACCTGAAGTGAAGCTACTCAAGGCCTCAAATCGTTGAATGACACTATAGCTCAAAACAACTGGTCGGGTCGTTAAATTCTCTCCCACTTAAACATACGTTCGTCCTCGAACGTTCTAAGAAATACTCAGGAGTTGTCCAAAATCATTATTGACACCTCGTGCACCTACCTAAGCCACCATAACCCAGTTGAGCACATTAGCTCGAGCCATGCTGAAGATCATTCCTGCTACCTTAGCTAATAAACTTTAGAACCAAATTTCAACATCCGAAATTCTCCACGATACCAAATTCTAACACACGAACATCGTATCAATCACCAGACACTGAACCCAACGTGGCTGTCACGACCCGAATCCCCACCGTCGGGATCGTGATGGCGCCTAACATTTCACTTGATAGGCAAGCCAACATTAAAAATTTTAAACACAATCATCTTAAAACTTACAGCGAATTACTACAATTCAACACATGATGCCTTAATAAGGAAACGAAAATTCATAATAACACTGTATATATCATATATCTCTACCCATGATCTGGAGTCACAACTCACAGACTACTATGATTTATCTACAATTATGTGTCTGAAGGAAAATAAAACGGTTTATGAGACAAAGAAACAATAAAATAAGCAGGTAGGAGAGGAATCCATGGACTTTGAACGTCGACAGATCTACCTTGGGTCTCATGTGAAGAAATCAGCTGCAAATCCAAGAATCAGCTTGGACCGATACCTGAATCTGCACAGAAAGTGCAGATTACAGTATGAGTACAACCGACCCCATATACTTGTAAGTTTCGAGCCTAACCTCGGCGAAGCAGTGACGAGGCTAGGACAAGACACTCACAAACAACTTGTGCAATATAATCATACATGTAGCAATAACAAAAATAGTAGAAATAAGACATAAAATATTGGGAAGGGGCATGCTGAGGGATTCACACTGTAAGAAATTAGAACCATGATATAACCGGATAAATCAAAATGCCTTAAACAGATAAGTAAGAACGGTACAAGAAACTGCACGGCATCACCCTTCGTGCTTTTAATCTTAACCTCACCATATGAAATAATGAAATGGCACGGCATCACCCTTCGTGATTTACACTCTTCCTCACCATATGAGATAATGAAATGGCACGGCATCACCCTTCGTGCTTACACTCTTCCTCACATATGAAATAATGCAACGGCACGACATCACCCTTCGTGTTTTACACTCTTCCTCACCAATCAAAGATCAATAATGGCGGATAGATAGAAATATCAAAGAAAAATCAGTATTTCATCAATAATTAATACCACAATATCAACCTCAACCTTGAACCAATTCAACAATTACCAAATTCAGTAAAGCTGGATAGAAGTTTCCCAACATCATATATGGTTATGCTAAGCAAGAACAATATGATTAAAAACTACAACACTTGCAAGAATAAGACTCACTCGCATGCTATGACTCGACAACAACACATAGGTTCTCGTCACCTCACCTAGACATCATACTCAACAACCAAACACGTGGCAAATAAGCAAATAATACCTAATCCCTCAAACCAAAGTTAGACACGACACTTACCTTGATCCGCATGCCATTCACTGCTCAAGTACCGCTTTTCCTCTAGAATTCACCTCCAACCCACTCGTATCTAGTCATAATTAGCTTAATAACATCAATTATCGCTAAAGAAATCAATTTCAATGTACAATTATAGATTTCCCAAATTTTCCCCCAAAAAATCAAAAATCAACCCCGGACCCGCTTGGTCAAAACTCGAGGTTCAGACCAAAATTCGTTTACTCATTCACTCCCGAGCTCGAATATGTAATTAGTTTTGGAATCCGACCTCAAATCAAGGTCTAAATCCCCAAATTTGCAAAATTTCCAATTCTCCCAAAATCCCGAATTTCTACCCTTAAAGAACAAGATTTAGGACTAGAAAGTCAATGAATGATAATGGAAATTGAAGAAAATGAGTTAAGAAGTGCAAACCTATGATTTGGTGTTGTAAGTCGAGTTCTAGTGATGAAAAATAAAATTTGGGAAGAAGTCCTGTTTTTTTGTTCTGTTTTGAAAATCACTGGACAGGTCTTCATCGCGTTCGCTAGAGACCTGTCGCGATCGCGATGCACAGCGGCCAGAAAGGCCTTCGCGTTCGCGTAGGTCTGTCCCCCCGAACTTCGCGTTTGCGAGCCTAAGCCCGCTTTCGTGTAGAACAACTCGAAGAATTCCCAGCCCTCCTCTAATACACTACGCGTTCGCGTCTAGCCAGTCGCGTTCACAAAGAGAAAAACCCCTAATGCTCCACATTCGCAACCCAAGCCTCGCGTCCGCGTAGAAGAAATCCACCCCCAGCCCAGCTTACACTTCGCGATCGTGAGACAGGCTTCGTGATCGTGAAGCAAAAAACGGAAGCACACCAGAAACTACATAAACATTAGATTTTTCTAAGTCTCAAACTAGCCGTGGCCTATCCGAAACTCACCCGAGCCATCGGGGCTCCAAACCAAACATGCTCACAAGTCTAAAAACATCATACGAACTTGCTCGTACGATCAAATGACCAAAATAACACCTAAAACTATGAATTTAGCACCAAAACTTATGATATTTTCAAGAACACTTTAAAATTACTATTTTCTCAACCGAAGGTCCGAATCACGCCAAATCAGTTCCGTTTCTCACCAAATTTTACAAATAAGGTATAAATATCATAATGGACCTGTACTGGGCTCCGAAACCAAAATATGAGCCCGATACCAACAAAATTAAACATTAACCAAATTCTTTAAAATCATTAATTTTCAGCCTTCCAATTTTAGTCAAAAATTCATTTCTCGGGCTAGGGATCTCGGAATTCGATTCCGGGCATATGCCCAGATCCCATATTTTACTATGTACCCACCGGGACAGTCGAAACACGGGCCCGGTTACTCAAAACATGATTGAATTCAACTAAAATTTATTTTTAAGGACAAAATTTATTATTTCTTCAATTTCCACATAAAAGCTTTCCAGAAACACGCCCGGACTGCGCACGCAAATCGATGAGGGTATAAATGAGATTTTTAAGGCTAGCGCATAATTGAGTTTAAAACATAAGATGACCTTTTAGGTCATCACAATGACCATGCTCCTCCGCTGAAATCACACCATGTACCGTGTAACTGATTTTTCCAAGGCAATCTCCCCAAGCACAACAACTGAAATTTCCACTGAGCCAAAGCCCGTAGCATACCTCATAACATATATAAGCCATGTTCCAACACTCGCAATACTGCCACGATGAAAGAGATCTGTAGAAACTCACAACCACCTACCAAATCACAATCATGGAGTCTCTCCTCCTGACAAGAACCATTACTTTATTTTGAACCGAATAACGATATTTGCCCTTTAATATACCCTTTCTAACTCCGATCACACCGATCCCAGGTCCAATAACCTCGTCTCGTCAGTACCATCCACTCGGTCAATAAGCCATCTCAGACACATAAGGAAAACGAACTCTGGAAAGAACTACTCAACCCACGTAATTAATAAACAACCAATAAGATGTTATGAAACTTCATCTGAAAATGAGAAACAAAACACACAAGAATAGATATAGGGAATTGTACTCAACATCACACTATTGCGGCGTGCAACCCGATCTACACATGATATCGTTGCGATGTGCAACCCGATCCAACAAGGATATCCGTGGTGGCGTGCCACCCAATCCAAACAACATACCCGTGGCGACGTGCCACCCAATCCAAACAATGTACCCATGGAGACGTGCCACCCGATCCACACATAATACTCTATAAGGAAATACCTACCGAGCCAGAATGCTCATAACTACAAAATACCCGAATGTCGACCACAAGCACACCAAGTGTATAAATACCATCCCTAGGAGAAAGATAGCTCCATACGCTACAAAACTCAAACATGACTAAGGTGCAATAAATTACCTGCATCTCGAGAGCCATCATGCTCGCATAACACCGCATACTACGAGGGACCACAACACATATGCGAATAATCATGTCGTCTCACAATCTACATGGCGCAGTAGAGTATTACATGGAATAGCTAATGATGGGAATAAAATCCAACGCTCGAAGACTCCTCCATAAGCAAGGCTATGCTGAACGAACACACCCGGCCTGATATAGAGCACACATTCACATTTAGACACATCCACAAACCTCATGCCCATTATGATCGTATTGTACTAGTCCTAATAACCTCCCAAGGATCCACAACAACCCTATTCATGAAACATAAGAGCAGTCGTCCAATCCAGAACAATCTTCCACAGTTCACAACCAAACGAATAGAGCGTCTTCCAGGCCTAAACTCTCGCATTTGCGATAGTACCATAATATCCATGCTAGGCTTCAATCTTTAATCAATCAAGTGACTACATGTCGCACCTATACAATCTTTCCGTAGGATACACCCCCACGACCTTCCGCACTAGGTAGCATAGTCTGCATATCCTACTACCGACCATACTAGTGCTGTAAAGCAAGTCGAGAACCCGCAAATCAGTACACAAAGCCTCTTACACATGACACCATTTTCAGGTGACGCTAAAAAAAATACCAGCTTACCCTAAACGTCTGAATTCTTTCCTGCTCATCCGAGTTCGTGACATTCTTGTCAACACCGAACCACAACTTTGATCCTTCACTTCCAATTCCCATACTGCTCACTGCACCTAACATGCCACTACGCGAGAGTACAAGAATTTTATCATAACTCCTGAACCACTAATAACATAAACACTTCATCATATAGAAACCTTTCACTTACTCATTTCTAGAGAACCATTGCAACACGCAATTGAATTGCCATAATCGGAGAAAATACAAGCCTCAAGTTGTGGTCTAAACCACCATAATTTTCCGGGATCCATCTACACATAACATGCCATTATAATCTAATACATCCAAATAAATCAAATTACGATGGCTGCCAAGCCTCGCACGTACCGCCACAAATCACATGTATAACTTAACACACTGAAGGAACTGATCATTGTCGCCATCATGCCGATTCAACCATTGCTAACCGAACCAACTTCTGCTAATTCACATTTGACTTGCCTTAGAAATAACAATAGTGGCTCCATTCAAAACATAACAAACTCGATCCGCACTCATCCTGAGTGACCCAATTTACGAGACCACGTCGTCTCAAAACCCACGAACCATCTCGTACCCTTTTTGTATGCACGATCACATCTTCAACTAGTACACCTCTTCTGATAATCCCTCTATGAATCTGAAGTTATTTTCTCCCATTTCTCCAATGCTGCACCGCAGACCGATGATAACATAGAATACTCCAAGTCTCTCTCATAATCCACTGCAAAAGCTCGATACTTAACCATACCACAGACTCAAAGTCCTTATGCACCACACCTTAATTTTGAGCCCACTAGGACCTGCCACACCTCTTTTATGTTCCGCAACCCTATTGCGAGGTTGAGTTAGAAGAGTTTTTCCAATTGAAGTGACGTTTTGAAAAGGGATTATTTATTATTTAGAGTCGCCACTTGGAATTGAGTTTTGGTATTCCAAATCACCTTTTATTGAATCCCTTATCAAAAGGAAGATTTGACTCCTAATTTATGGTCTACGAAAACAGAAGACTGAGTAAGGAATTTTGTTGACTGAAGAGAAGGTGTAAGGCACCCCTCGAGTCCCGTGGTTCTAGCACGGACACTTTATTGACTAATGTAAGGCTTAAATCAATTTTTTAGCTATTCTTGTATTTTATTGATTGTGGCTTATGTATTACCGCTTAATTAATTATTATATTTTATTAATTTTGTTCACCAAGATGCAGAACCCACACAAGGTACTTCTTTGAAATTAAATGTTAAACCAAGGTATGGAATGTACACATGGTTATAACATAATTATTTTAAATTTAAAGGCATCGAGATGCGAAATGCGCACATGATCCTTTTATTATTTAACCATATTAATCCAAGGTTCGAGTATGAACACATGTGCTGATATTTAAAGTACATCTAAAGCTTTTCTAGTGTTTTAGAATATTTCATTTGTTTTGTCTCTTTCATATTCGAGACACTTATGTTTATAATTTTCTAAGGATTTATAAGTAAAAATTAAACAAAAAAAAAGGTAGACCAAACTAACTGGATCATAAAGTTAAAAGCATAACCAATCTATTAAACTAGAAGGAATTCGTCACAAATAACAAGGCTCGAAATTTGCACACAAAAAAATTCCTACGCAAAAATGTACATGAATTTCTACATTGAAGAAATTATTTTTATTTTGCCATGCAAAGTTGATAATTTTTAAAGACTAATGGAAACGATTAAATCAAACACAAATATCACACATATTCACTTAAACATTTAACTAAATTAAGCTCAACAGTACATGGGCATTAAACTAATTTCACATGAAAATGAATAAACAAAAAAAAAGTAAAGTATTTAAGTAAAATAAGCAAAAGGGATCAACAAGTCAACAGTAGAACATTAAGAAGAAATAGACAAAAGAACAATATCATTGAAAACGTAATAGACCTTTATATAATAAAATCTGATGCCAACTTTTTTTTGAAACTCAAGAGTATGGTAACTTTTAAACAAAGCTTCGAACAGAGACCGCGAGTTTGCCGACGAATTTCAAACAGAACCAACAACCTCGACCAAGATCATGTGCAGAATTGACAACATCAACTTGCCGAAAACTCGACCTCGACAATAAGGAAAATTGGGAGAGAACGAGTCGTTTTACTGAGTTTTTGGCTACTTTTGATTGAGGAAGAAGGGACTGTTTTGGTAACGAAAATGGTGTAATAAGTTGCTGCTGGTTTTAATGATCTTTAATGGTGGAAAACATGGGTGTCAATGGTGGTGAGGGAAGAAAAAGCTTCAGGGATTTTCATGCTTTTTCATGGCAACAACATAACAATAGCGTTTTTTATAGCTGCTCTTGGGTGCTAATTTTTATCAGATTCCTCCCCCTGATTCCCTTTTCCTTTTTTGTGTTATTTATAGATGTGTGGGTTAATGGTGAGATGAGTGGGGGAAGTGGGAAGTAATGGGTGAATATGAGGGAAAATGGAAGTGAGTGATGTGAAAAGTGGGGAGTTAGGCTAGAAAAGTGGGGATAATGGGGTTAGTAAAATAAAAATATATAAAGAAAATCATATTTTAAATTTTTTTTATCTATTTAAGTTCTTATTTTTTAAAAGATAAATTAAAATATAAAGATAACAAGATTAACCAAATTTTCTTATATTATAGGAAAAGTAAATATTTACATATACTTTAAATGATACTAAGAAAGATTCTATAGCTTACTTATTAACATTATAATTAAAAGGAACCGAATAATTTTTGTTAATTCTCTTTTCTCTTTACAAATAGAAATAAAATTTGTATTCTAAAAGTGTGAATATTTTTGTAGTTTTTCCAAATAAAACCTATTAAGAGTAAGATAAAAGTTTAAATATCAAGATTAGACCTAGAGGAAATATTTACACTAAAGTAGTAAAAAATTAGGTGTTAACTTGACCGTTGTTGAGAGTCACCCACTCTGATTTGGTCCCGAATATAATCAACTCCAAAACTTTGCTAGCATATGAACACCCTCTCAAGAAGCATCCGGCTGAAGCACTTTCCTTGTACATCACATCTACACGAAGCATAAACTCTAAGTCTTCCCAAAACCTGAGCATGAATCGGCAAGGCCAAATATAGCACACATTCCTCAAATCCTTTGCTCGAATTACCACTGATGTTTTCTTTCCTTAGTCGTAATAACCCACCAATACATCGATAACCAGAAGCCACACAAGTAGACAATCACACAATCCAATCATAGACGGTGGGGCTCCCTCACTTAGCTTGAAGCTAGAATTACATAACTCTGGAACCCACCAAGATTCCTCCTTCCCCATTGACATCAACTGAAAGTCCAACAATACATTCCAAAATCTAAGTCATGTTGCATCCGAAAAAAATTCGTGGATCTAGTCATTGTCCACCATGAATTCATTTTTTTTTTGTTTAAATTTTTGAATAATACAATACACACATATATACATATATATATATATATATATATATATATCAACCAACTTATTTTTAAACTAAAAGGGGTTATATAAATAAGAAGACTCACTATTTATATAAAAGTTTAAATTATACTAACAACAAAAAATACTACTATAACTTACAT
>ML367348.1:0-12359 GCA_005239505.1 Nicotiana paniculata | reverse complement strand
TATTCCAACCAGGAAAAACTTAAACTTGTCAAAACTCGGAATTGACCGAAACAGGGGCCTGGCATTTGGGCCCTGGCGCCTGGATAACGCCAGGCTAAGGCTGGCGTTTGGACTCTAACGCCAGGCAGGGTCAGGCGTTTGGGCTCTGGCGCCTGGCTATATCCCGGTGCACTCCTCCTCGCCTCCTGAGCGTATTTTCGATGTAGTTGCATCCATTTAGATCGGTTTCCATCTCCAATTCACCTACACATGAAATAGACTCTATTATGCACATAAAATTGTATTTTTATCATTAACGCACATAAAATGTAGGGCATATAACATGTTAAACCATAAATTCTAGCCTCGTATCATAATGCAAATACCTAGAGAGGAAAATGCAGAAGCAGATGCACTAGCTAACCTCGCAGCAATCACAGAAGTAACAAAGAGAGACAATACAATTGTTGTTCAACTATTTCATTCAATAATAGACCAGGACAGGAATGAGGTAACTTTCAACAACCTAACCTGGGACTAGAGAAACGAAATTCTTATTTTTTTGCAAAATGGCACCGTACCTGAAGACAGGAAAGCAGCTCAAGCACTTCGCCGCAAAGCTGCATGGCACTGCCTTATTCGCAACTCACTTTATCACAAGATGTTCGGAGGACCCCTAGCTAAATTCCTCGGACCTAACCAAACGGAATTTGTGATGAAAGAAGTCCACGAAGGACACTGTGGAAATCACTTAGGGGCGAGATCCTTAGTGAAAGCACTAATCAGAGCTTGATACTATTGGCCTAAGATGGAAGAAGAAGCCGAGAATTTCGTATCCAAATGTGACAGATGCCAAAGGTTTGCCAATAACATGCATCGACCAAGGGAACTATTACATCCAATAATATCCCCATGGCCTTTCATGAAATGGGGTATGGACATAGTGGGCCCTCTTCCCACAGCTAAAGGACAGGTATGGTTTTTACTCGTGCTAACCGACTATTTACAAAATAGGCAGAGGCAGAAGCGTTCAAACAAGTGCGAGAAAAGGAATTTAAAAGTTTCTTATGGCGAAACAAAATATGCCGCTTTGGAATACCAAAGGAAATCGTGTGTGATAATGTCCCAAAATTCATAGGCTCGCAAATCACAGAATTCTTCGAAAGTTGGCAAATCAAGCAGATCACTTCAACGTCGTACCACCCCGTGGCTAATGGTCAAGCTGAGTCAACGAATAAGGTCATCATCAACAATCTAAAGAAGAGGCTGGATAAAGCCAAAGGAACTGGCCTGATGAGTTACCAGCGGTACTATGGGCATACAGAACAACTTCAAAGATAGCCACGGGAGAAACTCCGTTCGCACTTGTTTATGGCTCAGAAGCCTTAATACCTGTGGAGATTGGCGAACCAAGCATAAGGTTCTCAACAGCCATGGAGGGTGAAAACGACGACGAATTAAGGACCAACCTGGACCTGCTCGAACCACGGAGAGAAGCAGCGTTGATACGGATGACAGCTCAAAAACAAATCATAGAGCGTTATTACAACCGTAAAGCTCATCTCAGGTACTTTAATATTGGGGACTTCGTCCTCAAAAAGACTTTCAATCAACGAAAGAAGCAGGTGAAGGAAAGCTAAATCAGAACTGGGAAGGACCTTACAAAATCTGAGGCATACCTGGGAAAGGCACCTATGAGTTGGAAGCTATGGACGGTAGAGTTCTACCAACAAGCTGGAACGCCATCCATCTAAAGAAGTATTTCTTCTAAAAGAAAATAATACCCCCCGTCAGGTATCACACGTTCGATTTTATTTTGAACATTTAAAAATTTTACTAACTTTCTTAGATGATAATCACAAAGTTAACCCATCACTAGATGATGATATTTGACCTGCAAAGACGCGAGGAAATTACACAATTCTCGGTCTAGGGTTACACTTTCTGATGGACGTTTTAAAAAGGGTTAAGCAGTCATCATCTAAAAAACTATATATCTTCGAGTCCGGAATTTTTTTCTTTTCAGGAAAAGGACCACAAGGAAGGAATAATCAAGTGCTCGAGATTTCATTCTTCAAAGCTCAAACACTTGGGGGACTATACAGTATGGAAGGCTAAGACGAAGCAAAGAAGACTATCAGAAAGTCAAAAGCTCGAGCCTGAAGACCCATCTAGCCAACGAGACAAGTGACACGAGCAGAATCAAAAGAAATCAAAAGAGTAATCCAAATGCAAAGCCTAATGCAAAAATCAAAAACCTTCGAACATATTCAGGTTGAAAGGCAAAATATTAGTCACGAGAAAGAAATGTACATCTTTATACTTATTCAAAGTTGTTGTAACAAAAACAGTTAGGGGTAAAAGATCATCATCAATGTACTCATTCAAAAAAATGTTCTCAAATAAAACAGTTATGGATGAAAGATCTAAATCCTTGTATTTGTTCAAAAAACTGTTATCAAACAAAAATAATTACGAATAAGAAAACATTTCCCTCGCACTTATTAGAAAACTGTTTGCAAAAACAGTTGCGGGTAAACCCCCCTCCCCTCCCCAATCTTTACAAAAATTGTTACTAATAAAAGACAGTTGTTTCCTTGTATTAATATTGAAAAACTGTNAAAAACTTTCCTTGAAAACATTCTTAAACATGTGTAAAATTCCTATCACTCTATTGCATTATCATGAAGTTGAGACGTCTTCTTCATGCCAATTATAAAGGGCCCTCTTCCATAAATTATGCTTATTACAAAAAGTCACACATTTAATATGACACCGTGCCTATTACAAAAAGGTACAAGTAGTCTAAAGCATTTCCCATGCGAAGTAAGGGATCACCCAACGAATGGACGAGCTCAAAGGGGGGAGGGAGGCAAGAACCATGCTTTCAGAGACCTAACCCAACCCGGTCCGAATCTTATCTGAACTGCGAGAATAACTGACTAAGCCGTGCCATAAGGGGTCATTCTCCAAACGGGACGGGGCCAAGCATGCAAAAGACATAAATAGTGAAACAGAAACTCAACAAAAGTCGAACTAACATTTATATATCAAAACAACTAAAACTAAGTATTAACTTATACTTAGCCGTATAAAATTTTTATATACATTATGGTGCCCCTAAGTTGTAATTTGGGAACTTTAAGGAAATCCAAATTTACCCCCGATGGGACTGGGTGTAACCACCAATTGATACAAAGAAAAAAAAAGGGGGATAAACCAACTAAATCTTTTCAAGAGAGGGGTTAACTTCAGTGGCAGAATGAGCGGGATCAACTGGAGATAAAGAGCATGAGCGGCTGGAATCTCACCATCAGGTGAAGAGAGGTTATGACCTTGTTGAACCTTCTCCATGGCTTCCTTAGTTTTGGCTATTTCAGCACTAAGGTCAAAACCCTCTTGACTCATTTCCATCAATGTGTCAAGGCGAGAATTCATATCCTCCCAGCTCACAACGACAGCAGCCACCTCTTCCAAATCTTCATAATCCTTTGCCCACACTTGAAGCTCAGCTCTCAATATGTCCTTCTCCGCCTCCGCAGCTCCATGGGCGGCCCTTAATGGAACAATCGACTCCTCTAAGGTTTGAGCTTTGTCTAAAGCCCTACGAAGGTCTTCTTGAGTACGAGTGAGTGATTGCACGAGCTCGCCTGAGTATTCCTCCTTCTGCCCCAACAAGTTCTTCAAGTCTCTAATCTCCTCTGAGGCACGGAATAGCTGCTCCGCGAACGAAGACTCCAAAACACTCTTATCTTTATCAGCCTGACTGCAAGATGCCCTCTCCACTACCAGTTCTGCTGCCATGAGTCTCATCTGCCGCTTCAAGGTACTCATTTCCTCTTGTAAAGAATCCATGTCAATCCTTAGGCTATCATATTGTGCTCTCCAATTATCAACATCGTCCTGCAACTCTTTTGTCTCTTGGTCCGTGTTTGAAATCCTCTTCATAAGCTCCATGCCTATAAGGTTAATCTACAAGAAATAAACCAGTCAGATATGGTAAATCTCATATACGAGAGTGAAAGAGGATAACTTGCATCATACCTTCGAAGAAGTATGCACGACCTTATTGGCCCATGTAAGAGAACCGTGGCTGGCTAGCTTTGCCCTCTCAGAGGGACCTATCAAAGGCTTGAGCCACTCTTCGGGCTCACCCGTTTTCTTGAAAATATTCCCCTCAACTGGAACCTCTATTACCACCTGTCGCATCTCTCTACTGGAAGACCCCACTTCCCTAAAGGAAGGCATGGAAGCAGGCAGAGATGGAACAACAACAGACATGGAAGGTTGAGGAGTTGGGGAAGCCACAGGCAAAGCAGCAGGCACAGAGAGTTGAAGAGTTGAAGAAGTTACAGTCAAAGCAATAGTAGAAGTTGAAATAGCCAAAGGAACAGACGGAACAACTTCTCTCAAAGAAGCAGGAAAGACAACAACCAAAGGGACACCGTCAGGAGAAAGATCAACACCCTCATGAATAGGGGAATGTGAAACATCATCAAGGATAGGGGGCTCAATCACATACACATAAGGCAAGGTTAAGGCATTAAGCTCATCATCTAAAACCATTCGACTTCTCCGTGGCATGTGCACTAAAGCACCCTCTTCTTCTTCTTCTATGGAACGAGACTCACTAATCTTCCTCTTCGATGAAGATGAACCAACAATAATTTCCTGGGCCTGAGCCAAGGACATCTTCGGGATAGATGAAGCAGACACCCCACGAGCAGAGAACCCTATTAAAAAGGGAAAAAAGTTAAACGACAAAAAAAAGACTCGAGTAAGGAAAGAAACAAAAACAAGAGCTTCACTTACCGTGGGTCTTTACTTGCCAACCATACCTCCCAACGAGGTACTTCCAAGATCTTTCTTCTGAAGGAGCAACAGACAACAATTTTTCTATCCAATCACGAATACCGGAGACATTCTCAACAATATTCATGATTGCTGAGAGAAGAAAAAAAATAGACATGGTGTTAATAAAACATCTCAAGTCAAAACAATAAAAAGTAAATGTGAGCTAAAGCATACTCACGTGCGCGATTCCACTTCTCAGGGAAGGGAAGATTTTCTTCACCCACTAAACCAATAGCGGGTACAACAACATACCGGAGAAACCAACCCCTATCCTTATCATCTCCAGGGGTTACCAACACTCTTTTGCTTCTAGCAGTCAGAGTAAAAACCCCTTTCACGAAATAAGGTAGGAGAGTAGAGGATGTGAATAAGATGGTTGAAGGTAAAAGGAACCGAGGCTAAATAAGCCAAACTCCTAAGACATGCGACAACTCGCCACACAAGCGGGCCAACTTGTCCTAAGCAGATATTGAAAAAATGACAAAATTCAATTATAATTGGGTCAATGAGGGGTCTAAACCCTAAAGTGAAAGGATATGTATAAACAAAAGGATATCCCGTCTTGTAAGACGTTATTCTTTGATTACTATTCGGAATATAGACAGGAAAGTCAGATCTCCAAAAACACTCCCTACGAACAAGGGAAATCTGACCCTCAGTTATAAGGGTTGGATATCTTTCAACACTATCAAGAGAAGAAGATTGATCTACAAGAACTTGGCTATCCGTAGCAAAAACAAACTCAGCAGGGACAATTTCATCGACTCCAGACTCACGAAGGCGTTCGCCTCTACCTCTAGACAAAGACCGATAAACCCTAAATCTCAAAGAAACTGGACATATAGTGGAAAAAGAAGGAACTATCTGAGAAGAAAAGTAGCCCCTCAAAGGAGTGTATCCTAGACTTCTAAGTCTACCACCCCTCCGACTCCTAGTCGGAGAGTCGGAGCAGAAGATGGCATTAAACTTTCAAACTCTATTACTCTTTGAGGTTGGTTTGAGAAAGACATGTTTACAAAAGCGNTAAAAGGTGCCGAGTAAATACAGAACCAATCCGAAAAGGACACGTGGTATGAGCATTAAATGGAAGTGACAAACGACGCCTATGGTGCAGAGAAGGATACAATGATTCAAGGAAAAGCGGCCGCAAAATATTCCCGCCATAAATAAATATCCACTTACCAAATATTAATCGTTAAATATATGGTAAGTGGGGGGACTATCTGTATTGGTAAAAAAGAGTTTCATACGTAAGCCAGCTTTTGACAACTCAGCCAGTCACGTGGACACAGGAAAACGCGATAGCTGGATGTGATTCTTCGAAGAGGTATGGTACAAAGAGGCACAGTTCAGTAAACCCATGAATTTATCAGCCACGGGAAACTCAAATTGATCAAAACGGGAGAGAGAGACGGCCAGAATGAATCTAGACAAAGCTACGGGCAGATTCAAGGACCCACAATTGATTACTCGAACGTTATGTAACCGAACCCCAATTACTGTTATCCTTCGTAACGCCTCATTAATGTCATAATTAGTCATTAATGAGTAACCATAGCAAAAGTCGTATGTTATAAGAATCTCCTATATAAAGGAGGGGAATACAACTTGTAAAGGCATCTGATTCTGGAATACAATCAACTTCGATTTTCTATATTTCTACAATATTGTCTATTATTCATTTTTCTCCATTATCTTGATTATCAGTAACCCTTATTCATCTTAAAAATAAGCTTTAGTCAAAGGGTCTAATTCTTTGGTTAAACAGTAGCTTGGCAAGTCGTCCCTTATGGATTGTTGAAGCCAACCTTTTTTGTAGGAAAACTTTCATATCTATGATTTAGTTTGCTTTCTTAGAGTCTCTTGCTCTATTCTTTATACTGTGGTATCAGAGCTAGCCCATCCTTTCATAGGTAGGAACACTTTAGTAAATACATCTGAGTCATTTCCATCATTCTCTTCGCTTGCAAAAATGAATATGCCTCCTACACTATATAAAACATTGTCCAAAAAATATGATTACCTCTATGAAGTAGATATCTTACCCGACGAACATAAAGTATCATCCACTAAACTACCCCTCATAAACCCTTATTCAGATTTTGCCAACAAATCATTTGAACGGTGGATCCAAAACCATTCAAATCCAACACAGACTAAAAGGAGTCAAAGAATATGTTGCTGCCTCAAAACTTGAGCAGCATCTTATTCTTGCCACTCGAGAGGAACAATTTATTGCCCTCCATATACCAGATGATTTTCCTAGACAATGGAGAGATCATGGTTTTACCCATATCTATTTTGGTGCTATCCGAATCGCTTTAACTTATCACGGAAGAAAAGGTCAACCTGTTGTTGATCGACTTTCTCTTCTAGATTCAAGATACTTAGGATACCTACATGCAAATTTGGGTACTGCAGAAGTTACCTTGAATGTTGAAACTGTCTTCATAACTATCTTTTCAAATTTTAACATGTCCTTTTATGACCCATACATAACCGAAGCACTAAAAATCTAAGTCCAAATCCAAGGAGCCCCAAAAGCTAAAGATTCTATCCAAACCACTCTTCATCACCAAATGGCGTGACGGGTCCAAAATCATGCCATAGATCTCTACCTTCCCGGAAGAGAAAATGCTTTACTCTTGAATATTGATGTTACCAAAGGAAACACCATGTTCACCCAAATACCTAGAAAAATTTCCAGAGATGAACTAGTTAAAATTCTTCCTGATTCCTGGATCACAAATTATGAAAAGTTAAGGGAACTAGAAGAATCCCCGCAATCCAGTGAGCCAACTTTTATCAAAAAAAAATGGCAAAACCACTTACATAAGCTTTGACCATTCCCATCTCAAAAAATCCAATAAAACCATCTTTTCTTTCCAAATGGTTCAACCAAAAGATACAACAGATACATATCCTGACCGAGAATTCTTCTGGAATATACAAAGCATCATGGAATAAAATGACTGGTGTCAACATTTTGACAAAGAGGGCAGAACAGTGTGGTGGTTCGAATGCCCCTTTACGAGGCATTGTCCTTAGGATCTCGGTTGTGAATGCCAAGACTATTTGGAAGATCTAATTGGAGAATATGATGAACACCACTTGCGTCATTAGGAAAGATTTGGCCTTAACAAGACCAACCAAAATACGAAAAAAGGGAAAACCACATAAAAGCAATTTCGAGCCAAATATGAAAATAAAGATCCTTCAATTGGCTCATTAAGCTGTCAAGATAAATATGAATGTCTTGTCAATTATAAACCCCAAGAATGGCCAAATTTACCATAAAAATTCACTCCAAGCTAGGGAGACGATGAAATAACACCCAAATCCAAACCACCATCAGTTCAAACCCCAAATTCCAAAAAGCCACCTGAACCTAACACGCCATAAATCCACAAGTCCACACAACCACAAATATTCATTTAAGCTCTTCAAGTTCAAGTCATACCCAAGATTTTCCTTCACTTCAACCTTTTGAAAAGGAGGGTATTAGCCATGCTCCAAAAATGCCCAAAAAAAATATAGTACTACCTACTGGAGAAAACCCCCCAACAAGTGACATCTAAGCAACAAAGAATTGGCAATCAGAAAATTTCATCTGTCAAAACAAAGTACTCAACAATATTGGCAATACCATAAAAACGTGTCTTATACACAAAAGAAGATGATGAGCAAAGTGAAAACAATTGAGAAAAAGGTGGAGCATACATCGTCTCATCATGCAGGACTAATCAAAGCCTTAGAGCTAAGATTGGCAAATTTACAATATGAGATTTGTCCGCGGGGAACTTCACTTTTCCAGTTCTTCCAACAACAACAAAAGGAGAAAATTTCAATCAACGAATAAATTCGACTTTTGAGAAATGACCACTTTGAGTCACAAAAGCCCCCCATTTTTCCCTTCAAAATCTACCTTCTACCCATGTCACCACAAGCATATTTCACACCAGAATTTGACTATACCTTTTCTACTTTTCCTACTAACTCACAGAATCTTGTCTCTTTTACCCAACCCTTGAAAGAATAACATGAATTTGATAATGTAAAATGGTTTGGGAAAGGAAAGATGCTCTTGCACCCCATAAACAAACCAAGAAAAGGCGAGATTAGGGAGAAAGTCCAAAAGGATCCAACCTCGAAAATCTGATGATTTCTTATCAGAAGGCTCAAGACCTCTATGTCTCCCAGCCAAGAAACATGTCAGAGGGAAACACCACATGGTCAGAATCTCTAAATTCATTAGACAATGATACAATGGAAGATAGCTCTCAATCAAACAATGAATCCACAATAAACTCTTCTGAAGAAGATAATCCCCCAATATTTGTGAGTCAGCCAAGAGACACAGAAATATCTGAAGTAGATGAGGATCAAGAAGGCATGACGGATGAAGCAACCCCAGAAAGAAGACATGAACCCATGGCGTCAAAACTAGTTAGAAATGGCTTACACACTTTCACCTTAGATGACGTCAATGTTTCAAAATGGACTCAAAGGATCCAAGACTTCTATACTTGGATGGTGACCAAAAGTTTGGTGGAACGAGAAAAGTATATCATCCTGTCGGAACTAACTTTGCGGTTCTCAAGAATCCTCAGAAAGCTATTTTTGTCACATTGGAGGACATTTGTACAAAGCGCTCATCCCTAAAACAAATTATCTAACACAATCCAGCACTTGATAAAGCATGTCGCAGATTTGATCTGATCACCGGATCAGGATGTTCCTGCCACACATCTAGACGACGGAAAGGATTCAAGAGGTTCAGATGGCCAAGAATTTCAGATGGAAAATCAAGGTCCAAGAGGCGCACAAAATATTTCAGACGTAGAAGGCCAGGAAATTTTCACAAGAAAAACAGATGTTGTATTTGCCACAAGATTGGACATTTCGCAAGAAATTGTCCCCAATCAAGAAGATCTGTCAAACTCCTTGAAGAGATTGAAGATTACACTGGCACACATATCGGAAAAGAGGAGGACCTTGAATCCATATTCTCTGTGCACGATGAACCCACCCACTGAAGAAACTTTATTCTCTCCTTATATATACGAAGATCAAGGTGATGATACTACCAAATTTAAGAACCGGTGGCCGAAGCCCGAGAGGGGATCTACGCTCTTGTAGTCATCCCTCAAGTAGAGCTCAAGGTTTATTCATCCAAATGGGATAAACTAGCTCGAGTTAATGCTTTCATTGACATTGGAGTTGCTTGTTCACTTATGACTCATGTTGTTCTCCCTGAAGATCAATGGGTGCCGCACTTTAAGGATTTTAACACTACGTCAGATAGAATCCTGACTACCACCATCATCACGAAGCACCCAGTCACATTTGAGTTCTTTCCAGGATTGAAGTACAGAACCAAGTTGATAGGGTTTGATGTACCAGAAAAAGATCTTATTGTTGGATTCGGCATTTTCAGACAACTAAAAGATCAACTCCGGATCAGGGCTCATGGGATAACATTTAAGAAGCAGTTCAAACCTAATTCTGAAATTCCAAGGCTATTCCAAATCACCAACGACGAACAAATCAAAGAGATTGAGCAAAATCTCATTGAGCATTCATATGTTGAATCCCACAAGGAGAAGAAAGGAAAAAAACTGTTATGAAAAAATGAAGAGTTTTTTTATCAATCTCTCTTTCAAGAAGAATAAAAACATCAATCCAACAAAACCCAGTCATTCAGGCATGAATCCAGATCATCTTCAAGCGTTACTACACAAGATCTTTGAAAAGATGTTGCCATGACCCATATTTCCCTCTGTTGGGTACCGTGATGGAACCTAGTCTTAGGGACTAGGTAAGCCTAACATTTAACCACAATATCAATAATAAAAGAACTTTAACAATCTCGATAATAGAAATCTTGACTGAGTCTACATTTTCCCCAAAACCCGGTAAATACAAGTCATAAGCTATATGACATCTTTCTACCAAATCTAAATACAACTGTCTAGGAATAAGTAAGTACAGTTGAAATATACAAGAAAGTGACTCTGAAGCCTGCGAACGCATCAACAGGTTACCTTGAGTCTCCACTACAGCAACCGCGGCTGCTAAGAATCACTTGGTCGGCAAACCTGGAATCTGCACAAAAAATGTACACAAGAGTAAAGGTGTCTAACGGGCCGGGCCTACCCGGAACCGGACCGGCCCAGACCGGTTAGATCGGAACTGGACCGGCCCGATATGTAGGGGCCGGGTGGGGCTAGGTAGGAGGGGTAGAGGGGGTTGGTCCGTTTATTTTTTTTTTCGGTTAACCGAACCGGTCAAACCCGGTTAAAGTGAACAGTACACTTTACCGGGTTAACCGGACCGGCCCGGTACAACGGTCATAATTTTTTTTAAATTTTTTTTTACTTGTGGGACCCACTTAAAATAGGGGAAACGGTCACCTTTGCAAGGATCCGTTGCCCAACGGTCAAATTTGCAGAATAGCCATTTTTTGGCCTTTTTCTTTAAAAATTAACACTTTTTCAATTTAAAAAATTAACCTTTTCTAAAATTATAAATACACCCCCCCCCCCATCTTCTTCATTTCTTCACTCATGTCTTATTTCTCAATCTCAATTTCTCTCATTCCCTCATTCTCCAATATTCAATTCATCTTCTAAATTTACTTGGCTTTTTTTTTGGAATTTAATTTATCGTAAAAGTTATTTTATCATTCGGATTTTGAAGTTTGAACAATTGAACTTCAAAATTGAAATACTTGACGTTTCTTCGTGGTAACATTGGAATTGCATAATCATCAAGTGCTCAAGTTATTGCCGAATTTGGTGCAGTCCCTCCAACTCTTTCTCTTTTTTACTATTTTATTTGCATATTCAATTTTTGCTTATACTTAAATTTTTACAATATGCTTAATGCTGCTAAAAGAGCGTGTAGAAATTTTTCTAGTAGGGGAAATAAAAAAAAGAGGTAGTTCTTCATCATATGGAGCGTGTAGTAATAGTAATATCCCATTTACACATGTTTCTGAAACATCGCCTGATGATAATATAGATTATGAACAATTACAAGAAGATTTTGGAATAGAAGATAATGAATTAGAAATGGAAGATGAGCTACCAGTTACACCTAATAGTGTTGGAGTTGCTACAAGGGGTGGTGGTCGTGGTGCTAGTAGTAGACCACCTGTGGCTCCGACTACTAATCGTAGAAAAAGAAGTAAGGTTTGAAATTTTTTTGACATAACTGAAGGTACTGACAGAGTTAGATGCAAACTTTGTAAACTTCATTTTAAACATCTGACTGGAGGAAATTTAGGGGGGACTGGGACTCTTAGTAGACATATGAGAGATGATCATAGAAACCGTATGTTAACACCTGCTACTTGGGAGGTCATTAATGATGTTGTTCAATTTTTACATAAATTTTATATAGCTATTGTTGACTTCTGGAGCATACTACCCTACTGTTACAATGGTTTTAATACATATAGTTGAAATTGCTTTTCTACTCTTTGAATTTAAGAAGAAAGAAAAATATACGGCTGTTGTTGAAGA
>MDKI01248125.1:0-26083 GCA_005239505.1 Nicotiana paniculata | reverse complement strand
AGGATGAAACGGAATAAATCTTCCTGCAACAGTGGCAATACAAACTGCAGGATACCAACGAACTCAAAGCCGAAGCAGAAGCCGAAGCCGAAGCCGAGCGAGCGAGCGACGACGGCGCGATGATACATCCTCTTCAACTCCTTTTAAGAGTTCTAAGAAGTGATCTTATATTTATACACACAAATGTGGTTGTCTTTCACCAATGTGGTACAAAGCTCATGACAAAAGCTCACTTGATTCAAATTTTCATTTCCCTCCATTTTATTTCCCACCATTTCCCAATGCACACTCTTATACTTTTAAGCCCAATGCTTAAAGTCTTTAAGCCAATGCTTAAAGTCCAACAGTCTCCTCATTATTAGTATTAGATTTTATTTCAATTACAAGAAGAAAAGTAAAAAAATTATAGGGATTATTATCACATAAATAAGGAAAAACTTAAAAGCCACACCAAAACCAAACACCCAACATTAACCTAAATATTTTTGGGCTACAAAAAACATGTTTTCTATCATTCATATCACGTCGGGTTGCAATCTCTTTTCCAACCCATTAGGCATTAGCTAGGATGGCAATGGGGAGGGGCGGGTGTGGTGCGGAGCGAGTTTTTTTTATGCGGGTGGGGGCGGGTTTACTCTTACGCGGGTGGGGCCGGGGTGGATTAAAATAATTTTTAAAATTTTTAAATCGGGGCGGGTTGCGGGTTCAATGCGAGATAACTTTGAATTTTATCTTTTCTGAAACAAAGCAATCATTTCAACTACAATTTCACGTTCTTCTTCACTAGCACGAATACAATTTGATTTATAATTAACCAATTTGCATAAGTCTCATCAAAATGATATTACATAAGTTAAGATATCGTATTAGTAATAGGAAATGATAGTAACCCATTTATTTTGGAAGTTTCCCAATTACCAATTTTGCCTCGTGAATTCCCTTTTCTATTATTCTTCTCGTTGCAATTTCTATTTTTACCGATACTTAGAACATTATTCTATTAAAAAAAGAAAGTAATTTTCCTTTATTTTCACTCTAGGTTGGACAACGGAAGCATTACAAGGAAATAAGCAATATTTTTATAAACTTCCTTTAGAGATCAAACTTTGTTAACAAAACTAATAAAAGATTGCTTGTTTTGTAATCAATTCACATTCACTGCAAGTAAAGTCGTTCAGAGAATTGCAATTCCACTTAATCAATTCTTTCTTTTTAAGTAGGGCAGGGCAGGGCGGGTCCAAGCCCGGGGAGGAGGTTGAAAACTGAAAAAATAACTATGCGGGGCGGGGCAGGGCAGGGCGGAGCGGGTTGAAATTTTTGTGAATTTTGCCAAACCTGCCCCGCCCCACCCCATTGCCATCCCTACCATTAGTAGATCCAACTCATATCGTCATTCAAGAAACCAAAAATAGTGTTTAACGTCCCATAAATGTTAGAAAATCAGTTTTATTATGATTTCTAACATTATTTCACATCAAGAGTTTCGAAATTACAGATCTAGAAATCAAGATATGCAACAATCGTTTTTGACTAATTTAGTCAATATCGAAATCTAACGATGCAGAGGTATCCGAGTGCTCTGATACCAACTGTTAGAACAAATGCAGCGGAATAGACATATCAAACATACCTCCGACCATTGTTGAAAGTCATCGTTGGCCTCGAGTTTTGCATCAATGAGTCTTCTAAGCACTCAAATATCACTCTAGATGGTATGGAGTTCAAAAGGAAGTTTGTGCTTAGGGACCTTAATCGGATGTGCAATATTTATAGTATCCTTCCATCAAAAACATCTTGTAGCAGTTATATAATGGCTAGCAGTTTCTGGGCAATTCAATGTTCAAAAATGGTAGTTTCATAATGGAGAGAAGGAGTTTCAACTTATCCGAATTAAATAGACCATCTTAAGAATTCATTACAGAAAGTTACTAACAATAGAAACTTGAGTATAAAGGTTGAGCTTGTGTGGAATCATTCTGAGTTCATTGGGTTTGAAAATTTTGTGATTAGTGCTTACGTACGACAAACGGGCTTGGACAAGGAGGTTAAAAGGCACTTCTGGGGGGATTTAGATGAGGTGGTGAGAGGTATTATGCACATCGAGAAGCTTTTCATAGGAGGTGATTTTAATGGCCATATTAGGGAGACAGTTGGGGTTATGGTGATGTGCATGACGAGTTCGATTTTGGAGTTAGGAACAAGGATGGTACCTCGTTGTTAGATTTTTTCAAAGCATTTGATTTGGTACTAGTTAAATCGTTCTTTCAGACGAGAGAGGATCACTTGGTCATGTTCTGGTGTACGATGGCCAAAACTCATATTGATTACCTTCTCTGCAAGAAGAGTGATAGAGGCTTATGCACCGATTGCAAGGTTTTACCGAGTGAATGGCTTTTGACCCAACATAGGCTCTTGGTAATGGATTTTCACATTAAGAGAGAAAGGAAGAACATAGCAGTGTATGATCAACCTAAGATCAAGTGGGGAACCTTGACTAAGGACAAAGCTCAGGTGTTAGGGGGAAGTTGTTGGCTATGGGGCCTGGAGGAGCAGTGGGGACGCCAGTTGTATGTGGACCATGTCTGCGAACTGCATTAGAGAAGCTGCTATAGAGGTATTAGGATCACAAAGGGCTACCCGAACGGTCACAAAGGGAACTGGTGGTGGAGTTGAGAGGTCCAAGGAAAGTGGAAGCCAGGGAAAGAACATATGTAAAACTAATGGAGAGCGCCGAAGAGGAGGACGAATAGGGAGTATTATAAGAAGGCTAAGAAAAAGGCATCGTTAGCGGTCACAATGGCCAAGACTGCAACATCTGAACACTTGTATGATGGGCTGGGGGCAGAGGCAGTGACAAGAAATTGTTCCACTTAGCCAAGGCTAGAGAGAGAAAGACTTGGGACCTGGACCAAATGAGGTGCATCAAAGACGAGGAAGGTAAGGTCTTGGTAAAAGAGGGCGTGTGTTAGGCGCAGGTGGAAGACTTACTTCCATAAACTCTTGAACGAGGATGGGAAGAATAATTGAGCTCGGATAGTTGGATAACTTGGACAACCAGTGTGATTTGAGTTTTGTAGGTGCATTAAGGTTGAGGAGGAATGCATGAAGATGAGTAGGGGTAGGACGATCGGACCATACGAGATTTACCTGGAACTTTGGAAGGACACGGGTCGGGCAGGCTTAGAGTGGCTTATCGATTTGTTTAATCTTATTTTTAGGACGAAGAAGATGCCCAAAGAGTGGAGGTGGAGTTTTATGGTCCCGTTGTACAAGAACATAGGTGATATCCAAAATTGTAACAACTATATAGGAATCAAGCTGCTGAGTCACGCAATAAAATTTTGGGAGAGGGTGATGGAGAGCAGGGTGAGAAGGAGTGTGTCTATTCCACGGGATATCCTGGAATATTCCACCATTGTACCAAACGACCCATAAGATTGTTCAATCCTATATTCAAGGCAGAAAATTAGAAACGTAAGTTACCAAAAAAACATAAATGAAAAGAAATATTTTGAATCCACAACTTGCTTGTGCGTCCTTAAGGAATTTACTCCCCTCACTATTGCCCATAGTTCTAGATTAATTCCTCCAAGGATAGAACAAAAAAATTATTCTGTAAATCAGCACTTCAAATTACATAATTTTGGCGAACTCAAATGGCGGATCAAATCACACTTAACACTTTATGTTTGTTTTGAAAAAATAATGTACAGAGAGAGGAGAGATTTTAGAATTTTCGATGTCTTTAAAAATGAGGTAAGGACACTTTATTTATAGTCAACAGATGGGTAAAAAGAAAAGGTGTCTTTTCTCGTGATGCCTTTTAAGGCTAGAAACTGGGCTGACCCAGGACCGCGTGTTAAACAGATTAAATGGGCTAAATGGACTGGGACTGTTTGGCCCGTGATTGGTGGGCTCGTGCCAGTCTCGTGGTCCGGTTTTTACCGTAGGGACCCTTTGGAACACCATGGGACCGGACCGGACCAGATCGGTCCCACGGCGGGCCAAAAGGGCCCAATAGAATTTCTTTTTTAAAAATAGTCGTTGTCTTTTAAAAAAGATTCGTTGGCTTTAAAATAAAATAGTCATTAGCTCTTTAAAAAATAGACATTTAAGTCCCTCAACTAGTTTTTAACCCCAAATATTTTATTATTATACTTTTTCTCTATTTTCTACTATAAATACCTTCCCATTTTTTTATTTTTATTACAAAATCAATATTAATCTATCTAAATCTCTCTGTAACTTTCTTCAATACTTGGTACAGTTATTTACTTTATCAAAAAAATAGTGAAAAAATTGTGAGTTTGCTACTGGTTCTTACTTTATTAAAACAAAATAGTCGAACAATATTGAGGTTGTTAGAATTTGTGAAAAAATTGTGAATTTTCTGAATTGGAGTCTTCAAGTCTTCAACGATAATCAATTTTCAGTAAGTTGTTCGTCAATTCGGTAAACTCATTTCAACTCTTAAGTATTAATATTATGGTTTTGTTTATTTTATTTAGTTGCTATTACTTGATTAATTTATATGTCTTCCTTAAGAAATATTTTTGGGCACGGTAAAAATAAGAATAATAAAAAATCTAAAACTGGCGAAACTAGTGGTACTGTTGTTCCTCCTCCTCCGCCCCGGCTCCCCGATCCAAACCCCGTAGCCGTCCTACACCTGCTATTCCTGATACCAATAATAATTTATTGTAATTTACCGACAATGAATTTTTCTATAACATTGCTCCCGGTAAATTTTTAGACCATGAATTAATTAATGCTCTCTACACTAATGATTATAATACTATTAATGAAGAAGATGATGAGGAAATTGATTTTGATGAAACTCAATAGGACGATGATACACCCATTAGTCATGCTCCTAATGTTGACCAAAATAGTGAGAACGGTGCTAATCCTAATGATGACTCATCTGATACTCCCGTTACTGCCCCTACTTTTTCTAGAGAACCTACCAAACAGATGAAAACATCTCCCATTTGGCATTTTTTACACAACTAGATTGAAAAAAGTAAGGGTAAGTGTAAAACTTGTGGTCTAGAGTTAGCTTTTAAATATGCACCAATGCGGTCGAGGACGAGATATTTGGCTAGACACACAACTAAACATGTAACGATCCGACCGGTCGTTTTGAGCTCTAGCACGTCGTTCGGTAGCTTGAGGCCTTGTGTAGCTTCCCTTCATGTTTTATGATTTTTACGTGTGGTCAGATTAAATTTTGGGAAGTTTGTAGTTGATTCGGAAGGAAAATTCTATATTCGGAAGCTTTAAGTTGGAAGAGTTGACTAAGGTTTGACTTTTGAGTAAACGACATTGGAATCGAGATTTGAAGGTTTTAATAGGTTTGTACGATGATTTCAGACTTGGGCGTATATCGGGGTTCAGTATCGGGTGGTTCGGGAGAATTTCAGCACTTATTGTGGAAAGTTGGCATTTTGAAGGTTTTAGATATTCCTAAGTTTGAGCTTGAAGTGAACTTTTAATGTTATTGATGTTCGTTTTGGATTTCGGGCATTGGAAAAGGTTTTTATTGTGATTTACAACTTGTGCGGAAAATTTGCCGTCATTCGGAGTTCACTAAGTATGTTTCGACGCATTCGGAGCTAGATGAAAGGCGTTTGAAACTTAGAAGTTGATTAATAATGTTTTGGGGTACAATTCTTGACTTCGGGGATGTTTTATGTGTTATGAGGCTAAGTCCGCAATATGTTTATGGACTTGTTGATGCAATTAATGGGCCCCGGGTGACTCGAGTGTGTTTCGGACCAGCCGAAGCATGTTTGAACTTGGCTAAAATTGCTAGTGTGCTTCGCGATCGCGAAGGTAGTCCCGCGATCGTGAAGAAGGATGATGAAGGGCCGTTATTTTTCTCTTCACGAATGCGAGGAGTCTCACGCAAATGCGGAAAGGAATTGGTCCTACTTTGCGAACATGCAGGCCTGATCGCGAATGCGAAGAAGGCTGGGAGGGGGATGGCTTTGAGGTAAAAGGCCTTCGTGAACGTGAGGTGTGGAATGCAAACGCTAGGGGAAAGATCAGCTGAGCATCGCAAACACGGTCACGAGGTCTTGAACAAGAAGGGTAGCTGGCCAGCTGGGAGGAGTTGGCCTTCGCGATTGCGAGGCTTTTTCCGTGATCGCTAAGAAGAGCGGGCCTGGGCAGATTTGATTTTAATACGGGATTTGGCTCTTTTTCTTTCATTTCGCTTGGTTGGGTGACTTTTGGAACTCTTGAAAAGGAGATTTTCATCGTCTATCATGAGGTAAGTTATTCCTACTTATTGCAAGTTAAATACATGAGTTATATATATATATATATATAAATACGAAATTTTGTAGAAATTGCGGGATTTGGAAGAAACCCTAGAATTTTTTTTTTTTTGGATTTTGACCACGAAATTGGGCATGAAATTAGGAATACATTACATGTTTGAGTTCGTGGTATTATGATTAATGTTTATCTTCAAAAAATTCGGAATCCGGGCACGTGAGTCCGAGGGTTGGCTTTGTTGACTTTTTGAGCGGAGTTGGGAACTGTTATAAATTATTAAATTATGAGTATTAGAGTATATTTTTATTGATTTGCTCGTTGTTTGACTATTTTTGGATCGATGGGTATTTGTTTGAGGTGTTAGAGAGGTGTTGGCGCCGGTTATGGAACTTTGGAGCGAGGTAAGTTTCCTGTCTAACCTTATGAGGGGGAATTTATCCGTATGTGTTATACTTATTACATGATACATGTTGTGGGAGCTACGCACGTATGAGGTGGCGAGTGTCCATGCATGTGCTAGAATTTCCTGATTATGTCGGGGTAGACTTAGATTCACTCCATGCTTTAAATGTACTATTTGAGTTATTATTACCTGTTTAATTACTTTAATTCGCATTATGACCTGAGACTAGACTCGCGTAGAGGAATGGAATCGATAGATACTTGACGAGCTACTTCCCTTACAAAATTCTCTTGTGTTGTGCGTGTTCATTGGAAGGTTTTCTTGAGTTGTATAACTCACAGGTATGTTCATGAGTAGGGTCAAAGACCCTTAAAAGCTTCATATTCTAATTGGATCGGGCTGAACCCCTCAGCAACACTCTTATGAGATCGAGTCGTTCGCCTCGGCAATATCATGTAACATACTCTTATGGGATCGGGTTGTTCGCATCGGCATGATATTGTAGCATAATCTTATGGGATTGGGCTATTTACCTCGGCAGGATATTGTAGAACACTCTTATGGGATCAGGCCGTTCGCCTTGGCAGTATGATATATATATTATTATGAGGTCGGTCGTTCGCCTCGACAAATTCATGAAATACTCTTGTGGGATCGGGCCGCTCGCCTCGGCAAAATCGTGCGTAATATTTGACAAGAAGCTAGTATGTACGTGAGCTTTCCTAACTTGAGATGTTATGATCTATCTGGTGGGAACCGTATTATATACTCCATTTGAGGAAGTAATCGATATGTGAGGACTTTGTGTTTACTATTGAAGATGAGGATCGTATCATGTACCTATATTTATTTTCACTGTATACTTATCATGCTTCATACTTGTCTACTTCTTTACTGTACTTGATTTATTAGACCACTAATAAGTGTCGATGTCGACCCCTCGTCACTACTTCTCCGGGATTTGGCTAGATACTTACTGGGTACGCGTCGATTTACGTATTCATGCTACACTTTTGCATTTATTATGCAGACATATATTTCTAGTGGTCTTTTAAGTGCAAAGACGCAACTATTGCGGAGATTGTACAATGTGTTGCCTCCCATGTTATGATTTGCAGCACACGTAGTCTCCTTCATATTCATTTATGTTATCCCGTCTATTTTACATTACAAACAGATGTTGCAATGGTATTGTATTTCTTAGTAGTTGCTGATGCACTTGTAATACCGGATTTTGAGATATTCTAGTTGATGTTAATTGTTTTGCTCCAATATTGTCACCTTTTATTTTTATATCTTACTAGTGTTGTATGTACACATGATTTTAAATGCGCAAATTTCTTTATTCAATAAAAAATTAGGATTTTAAAATTAACAAAATGAATAATAATTAGATGGTTCACTATCGGCTTGGCTAGTGGCGACGTTGGGTGCCATCACACCGATTGCGGGGATTGGGTCGTGAAAACTTGGTATTATAGCTCCAGGTTCATTTGGGTCTCACGAGTCATGAGCGAGTCTAGTAGAGTCTTGTGGATTGGTACAGAGACGTCTGCACTTATCTTCGAGAGGCTACAGGACTGTTAAGAGCACTTCCCTTATTGATTTTTCGTCGTGCGGTTTGATTCCATTAAAGCTTATGCCTTCATTTCCTTCTCACTCATTCTTATACGATGTTGAGCGCTCGTTATCAATTGGGTGTCGAGGAGTTGTAATGGTACTGCGAATGTGGTGCAGGATGTTTCTCCCTGAGCATTCGAGCAGGCTATTATTGTCTCCTTGTGGAAGGGTGATCTGTCGTAGGAATGGGCATAAAATCGGAAAAATCGGACTGAACCGAATTAATTCGGTATTTCGGTATCGGTTTTTGGTTCTTAGGTATTAATTCGGTATAATTTGTTTGGTACTTTAGTACGGTTACTAGTATTGAACTTTCGATACTTCGGTATACCAAAATAATGAATTATTTAAGAAGACCTTCCTTCACTGCCCAACCCACACTGATCAATTCCCAGCCCAAAATTCCAACTTGTTAGTTGTTGCCCCTCGCCAGTAGCCTAGTAAGATTAAACCCATTTTGTTGTTGCCATAAGCCCATAACTAGGCAACTGCCAGTATAGATAATATGACATTAAATAATTGTACATACAATAAATTGAAAGATAAGTTGGAAACCGCAAGTAAACTGAAACAGCTAGTATAACGAGCAATACATCCAGCTAGCTATAGAAGTAATGGAAAACCATATTATTTGGCTGAAACTAAATAATACTCAAAAATTACATAGTTTTCTTTCCTCCTTGTGATTAACTTTCTAGTCATGAACTAGCAGGCTAGTGGACTTCAACCATGTACCTTATACCTAAAATCAGTGTAAGGCAAACCCTGCATCGGCGTTCATCATTTTCTTTTGTTGCCTGTTAGTAAAACTTCTTGAATTTGTTTATGTTTGTTGCGAGAACTATGGAACTTCATAACTAGCAGTATAGAAATAGAATGAATTAGAATAACTGGTTTCATATACTTATGTAACTTGTAATTAATTAGAACTCACCACTTTCTCATTCAAGACTTGGTACAATATTGAAACCGTATCGAACCAAACAAGAAATATCGAACCATACTGAATTATTTTGGTACAGTATTTGGTATGTACAATTGATAAACCGAATATCGAAATATTGTATCGAAATTCTTAAATACCGTACAGAAATACCGAAGCCCACCCCTGCTCTACCGTTTCAGCCCAATGCTGGTGTTGCCAGTGGTTTTGAGGCTATACACATTATATTAGAATGTTCATGCGTTGTTATCATACAATGTAGGTGTAAATGGTAGAGTGCTTATTTATGTGCCGTGATAGTGAATGACTAGAAAGAAGGATTACTCGGTTCATGGTTTAGAGGTTCGGCATTTAGTTCCAGTGGAGGAAGGCAATTGAACTATAGATGATCAGGCCTCAGTTGGTGGAGTAGCGAGACTTGTTAAATATTGAATGTGGTGGAATTATCATTGTGGTGTGGTGTGGTGTCGTCGTCCTTGTTAGAACGCATTAAGGCTCATCGGTGTTATGGTCTCCTTTGATTTATCTTTGGGGTAGGATGTCGTTAAGTAGTGCCTAAGAAGCAGTTATAAAGATAGCGGTGTATGGCGGCTTCAGAGTCAAATCAGTGTTTCTGGTGTTGATGGATCGAGAGAGATGATCTTTATGGGGGCTAAGAATTGGTGGCAGTTTAACCGCTTGGGTGCTACAAAGATGGACTATGATTGGAGGCAGTATTTTGGCAGCGAAGGCGGAGGAAGGACATGGTGAGAGGTGTTTTGTAGTGGTTGAATTGCTAACAGGTTTGCAGTTGCGTGATTTTGATGAAGTTCCTACGAAGAGTTCTACTTTCTACCCGACGAGAGGCATGTAATATGATGTGAGAGTGGATCGCTTGAAGAAGATGGTACGACTTCCAGGAGGTCAAATGTGTTGATTATGGCTGATAATTCAGAATGTTTTATGAAAGGTTTAATAAGAACTTGCGAGAGATTTGGTAGAGTAACAGTGCGAGATTAGGGTAATTGAGAAGGAGGAGTCATGGTGGGTTCTGAATTTAGGTTATTGTAGCTTAAAGTTAAGTGGGGGAGCCCACAGTCCATGATTAGTTCATGTGGTTGTGTGCCTTGCAGTATCGGGTTATCGGGACATTGGTAGATTAGTTATGACTAAGGAAGGAAAACATCAAGGGTAATTAGAGCAAAGGAATTTGATGTATCTGTGCTACATTTCACCTTATCGATTCGTGTGCAGATGTTGGGACGACTCAGAGTGTATGCTTCCTGTGGATGTGATGTACAAGGAAAAAAATCCGCCCGGTTGTTTCATTGAAAATGTTCATATGCTAGCAGAGCACCAGTGGTTGGTTATATAATCGGGACCGGGTTAGAATGGGTGACCCTCAAAAATGGTTCTAGTGGATTCAAGAGTTAAAGCATGGTGTCTAAGGATTTAGGGTTTGTTATGTGGCTAAGGATTAGATTTTACAACAGAGTGTGAAGAATACTTGGGGGAATTTCTATGTTATCACGTCTACTGTGCAGTGTTAGAGGAACAACTTCGGATTTGCATAAGGTCTTCCAGAAGAGGTGTATTAGTTGGAGATACTATTGAGTGCACGAGGAGGGTATGAGATGGCTTATGGGTATTGAGACGATGTGATCTCCTAATTTTGGTCACTCGGGATGAGTGTTGTTTGAGATCCATTATGTGTTTGAATAGGACTATTATTCCAAAGGCATGTTAGGAGTAAATTGGGATAAGTTGAGTCATTTAGTAATGGTTTGAATCAATATGCTTGTGGAAATGATCGGTTTCTTCGGTGTGTTAAGCTATACATGTGATTCATGGATGTATGTGTGGTTTTGACAGCCACAATAATTTGATTGATTTGGAGGTATTTTGATTCTCATGGTTTTGTTATGTGTAAATGAATCCCGAAAAAAGTTATGGCGATTTAGGCCACGACTTGAGGTTTGTATTTTCTACGGTTATGGGAATTCGGTTTCGTGTTGCAATTATTCTTCTGAAATGATTTGAGTTAAAGGGGTTCTAGCCGATGAAGTGTGTATTCTGTCAGTGGTTCAGGGGTTACGATGAAATTCTTATACTCTCGCGTAGGGTCATGCTAGGTGCAGTGAGCGATATGGAAATTGGAAGTTGAGGATCAAGGTTATGGTTCAATTTTTATAAGAATGTCACGAGCTCAAAGGAGCAGGGGAAAGATTTCAAATGTTCAGAGTATGGTGGCACTATCTTAGCGACGCCGCAGAACGACGTTATGAATAAGAGGCATTGTGTATTGACTTGCGGATTCTTGATTTGCATTGCAAACTTTGCACGGTTGGTGGTATGGATGTGCAGACCTTGCTACCTGGTGCACAAGGTCATGGAGTGACTCCCACGGGATGATCATATAAGTATGGTGTGTCAGTCATTTAAGGGGGCAAAGATTGAAATAAGGTATGGAGATTCTAGTATTGTCGCTGATTGGAGAATCTATGTCTTAGAGACGCTTTATTCCTTTGGTTGTGGACCATGAAAGTTATTCCGGATTTGATGATAAATCATATTTGTCATGGATAGGGTCATTGTTGATATTGGGGAGGTTATATGCCTATTTGGTTGTGGACCATGAAAGTTATTCCGGATTTGATGATAAATCATATTTGTCATGGATAGGGTCATTGTTGATATTGGGGAGGTTATATGCCTATTTGGAGATGATCGGAATTGGCTTGAGGTCCGTGCCTAATGTGAATGTATATTCTATGCCATATCGGATATGCTTAGTCAGCTTGGTATTGCTTTTGGATGATTCTTCAGGCGTAGTGGATGATATTCCTAGCGTCGGCTATATCAGGTGCAATCTATTATTCCATGTGGTTGTGAGGCGACTTAGTTATTCCAACATGTGTGGTGATTCTGTGTAGCTTATGTTGTTATATGAGCAAGATGACTCTCGAAATGCAGGTCATTTATTACACCTTAGTCGTTCTTGGGCCCTTGTAGCGCATGATGCTATATGTCTCCCTAGATTTATGTTATGCACTTGGCATGCTTGTTGTTGATATACGTATGTTTTTGGGTATGAGCATTTTTGGTTCGATGAGTATTTCCCTTACTGATTATTATGTGTGGATCGGGTGGAAGGCCGCCACGCGTATGATGTTTGGATCGGGCTGCACGCCGCCAATACTATCATGTATAGATCGGGCTGCACGCCGCAATAGTGAGATGTTGAGTACAGTTCCTTATACCTATTCGGTGTGCCTTGTTTCTCATCTCTGAAATAGGTTCATAGTATTTCTTTGACCGATTTATTCGTTACACTAGCCGGATAACTCTTTACCCAAGATAATTTTTCATTAGTTTGTCGTATTCGAGTTGTGGCTTGTTGGCGCATTGACATCATCATATGAGGTTGTGGATGATTTTTGATGTGGTTTGTCAGTCGATCACCTTGTACTGGGTGAGACGAGGTTGTCGGGACTAAAATCAGTGCAGTCGGATTCATATAATTTATATTAGGAGAAAATTGTCAGTAATCAGTTCAGTATGAGGAAATGGTTCTTGTCAAACAGAGAGACTCCAGGAATTTTTGATTTTGCAGGTGGTTATGAGCTTCTACGTGTGGCTTTCATTGTTGCAGTATTGCTAGGTTGGATTATGAATTATATGCGCTATGAGGTATGCTACGGGCATCGGGTTAGTGAATTTGCAGTTGTTGTGCTTGGATGAGGTTACTATGGGCAAATGAGTTATGTGGTGCATTGTGTGGTATCAGCATGGGTGCATGATCATATTTTTGTTCAGTGTGTAGAGATTGATACAATGTCCGTATGTTAGATCAAGTCTTGTAGAGAATTCTGGATGTCGGAATCTGGTTCTATGGATTGTGGGCTAAGGTAGCAGGAAGGATCTTCAGCCTGGCTCAATCTAATGTGCTCACATGGGTTGTGGTGGCATGGGTATGAGCGTGAGGTGTTAATCAGTGATATTTGGCAACTCCGGAACGGTTCTTGGCACATTCGAGGACGAACGTATCTTTAAGTAAGGAGAATGTAACGACCCGATCAGTTGTTTTGATCTCTAGTGTGTCGTTCAACATCTTGAGTCCTTGTGTAGATTCACTTAATGTTTTATGACTTGGTGTGGTCGGATATGTTTCGGGAAGTTCGAAGTTGATTCGGAAGGAAAATTCTATATTCGGAAGCTTTAAGTTGGAAGAGTTAACCAAGGTTTGACTTTTAAGTAAACGACCTCGGCATCGGAATGTTCCAATAGGTTTGTACGATGATTTTGGACTAGGCGTATGTTCGTGTTAAGTATCGGGTGGTGTGGGACCATTTCGGCCCTTATTGTGGAAAGTTGGCATTTTGAAGGTTTTAGAATTTCTGAATTTTGAGTTGAAGTGAACTTTAATGTTATTGATGTCTGTTTTGGATTCCGAGCATTGGAATAGGTTTGTATTGTGATTTACGACTTGTGCGTAAAAATTGGCGTCATTTCGAGTTGTCTAAGTATGTTTCAACGCGTTCGGAGTTGGATAAAATGAGTTTGAAGCTTAGAAGTTGATTAATGAGGTTTTGAGGCGCAATTCTTGATTTCAGGGATGTATTATATGTTCTCGAGTAAGTCCACAATATGTTTATTGACTTGTTGGTGAAATTGGATGGGGCCCGAGTTGGCTCGGGTGTGTTACGGACCACCTGAAGCATGTCTGAACTTGGTTGAAATTGTTGGTGTGCTGCGCGATCGCGAAGGTAATCCCATGATCATGAAGAAGGCAGATGAAGGGCCCCTATTTTTATCTTCCGCGAACGCAAGGAGGCTCACGCGAATGTGGAGAAGCACTTGGTCCTACTTCACGAACGCGTAGGCCTGATCGCGAACGCGTAGACCTGATTGCGAATGCGAAGGCGGCTAGGAGGGGGATGGTTGTTAAGAACAAGGCCTTCACGAATGTGAGGTGTGGGATGCGAATGCGAAGGGCTAGGTCAGCTGAGCATCGCAAACGCGATCACGAGGTTATGAACGCAAAGAGTAGTTGGGCTGCTAGGAGAAGTTGTCCTTCGCGCTCCCGATGCTTTTTCTGCGATCGCGAAGAAAAGCGGGCTTGGGCAGATTTGATTTTAATGCATGATTTGGCTCTTTTTCTTTCATTTTCACTTGGTTGAGCGATTTTTGGAGCTCTTGAAGAGGATATTTTCATCATCTATCATGAGGTAAGTTATTCCCACTTGTTGCAAGTTAAATACATGAGTTATATATGGATTTAAACAAAAAAATTTGTAGAAATTGTGGGATATGGAAGAAAACCTAGAATTTGCTATTTTTGGATTTTGACAACGAAATTGGGCATGAAATTAGGAATACATTACATATTTGAGTTTGTGGTGTTATGGGTAATGTTTATCTTCAAAAAATTCGGAATCCAGGCATGTGGGCCTGATGGTTGACTTTGTTGACTTGTTGAAAGGAGTTGGGAATTGTTATAAATTGTTAAATTATGAGTATCAGAGTATATTCTTATTGATTTTCTTGTTGTTTGACAAGTTTTGTATCGATGGGCATTGGTTTGAGGTGTTAAAGAGGCGTTGGAGCCGACTATGAAACTTCGAAGCGAGGTAAGTTCCTATCTCACCTTGTGAGGGGGAATTTACCCCGTATGTATTATACTTATTACATGCTACATGTTGTGGTAGCTACGCACGTATGAGGTGACGAGTATCCGTACGTATGCTAGAACTTCCTAATTATGTCCGGAAAGACTTAGATTTATGACATGCTTTAACTGTACTATTTGAGATATTCTTACCTGTTTAATTACTTCAATTCGCGTTATGACCTGAGACTAGACTCGTGTAGAGTAATGGACTCGCTATTTTAGATACTTGACAAGCTACTTGATTAGCCGTAGAAATTGTACTTCTTACAGATTTTTCCCGCGTTTTGCGTATTCATCGGAAGGTTTTCTTGAATTTCATAACTCACACATATATCCGTGAGTGGGGTCAAAGACCCGTAAAAACTTCATATCCTAATGGGATCAGGCTGAACGCCTCAGCAACACTCTTATGGGAATGGGTTGTTCGTCTCGGTAGTATGATGTAACATACTCTTATGGGATCGTTGTTCGCCTTGGTAGGATATGGTAATACACCCTTGTGGGATCGGGATGTTCGCCTTGGTAGTATCATGTATCACACTCTTATGGGGTTTGGTCGTTCGCCTCGGTAGTATATTATAACACACTGTTATAGGATCGAGATGTTCGTCTCGGTAGGATATTGTAACACATTCTTATGGGATCGGGTCGTTCTCCTCGGAAGTATGATGTATATATTCTTATGGGATCATGTCGTTCGCCTCGAAAATTCATGAATTACTCTAATCGGATCGGGTCGCTGGCCTCGACAGAATTGTGTGTAATATTTGACAAGAAGCAGTGTATCTGTGAGCTTTCCATTTGAGATGTGATGATCTATCTGGTGGGAACCTATTATATACTCCATTTGAGGAAGTAATAGATATGTGATGACTTTGTGTTTACTATCCAAACATTTGATATGAATTAGCATTTGAGGAAGTATTCGTATGAATTACTCTTAATTACCATGCTTTATATTTGTCTACTTCTTTACTGTATTTGATTTATTGGACCACTAGTAAGTGTCGATGTCGACTGCTCATCACTACTTCTCCGGGGTTAGGCTAGATAGCGTTGATTTACGTACTCATGCTACACTTCTACAGTTATTGTGCAAGTATATATTTCTGATAGTCTTTTGGGTGCAAAGGGACAGCTATTATGGGGACTTTACGATGAGTTTCACCCCATGTTACGATCCTCAACAAACGGAGTCTTCTTTATATTCATTTATGTTATCCCGTCTATTTTACATTTCTGACGGATGTTGTATTGGTATTGGATTTCTTAGTAGTTGCTCATGCAGTTGTGACACCGGGTTTTGGGATATTTTAGTTGATGTTAATGGTTTTGTACCAATATTGTCACCTTTCATTTTTATATCTTACTAGCGTTGTATATATACATGATTTTAAATGCGCAAATTTCTTTATTCAATAAAAACTTGTGATTTAAAAGCTAATAAAATAAATAATTAGTTAGATGGTTCACCGCCGGCTTGCCTAACAGCGTCGTTGGGTGCCATCACGATCGATAACAGGAATTGGGTCGTGAAAAAACACCCTAATGCTAACGCCAAATATCTTCGAATGAAAGCTCTAGTCGAGGGAAAAAGTGCACCTAGTCTTAGTCAGACTGACCCTAGTGGTACTAGTTCTAATCAATTTCAACCGGGAATTAACACTGTTACCGGTGGTATTTTATATTATGATCCAAAAAAAGATCGGGAAGAATTGGCAAAATTGGTAACTGTTACGCTCTTTCATTAACTGATATAAATATCAGTTAGTCGACCATTTTTTTCTTGACAAAAAAAAAAAAAAAGGAAATGTCTCCATGTGCTCTGATTCATTATTTGGGATCATTGCCAAAGTGTTTCAAAAGTGGGATTATCTTGACGTAGGTCTGTCTCTGGCCTAGATCAACCTAAGTTAAATGAAGTCTCTATCGTTCTACTGAAAAAATCAAATATGAAACTTCATACATTTTTGCAGGAATAAGAGTTTTTTCCTTTATGTACGGTGGAAATCACATGTTATACTATATTCCAATAAATAGATATCTGTGTTATGATACAAGTTCACGTTTTCAAAAAAAATGGATGAGATTGGGTCCCAGCGGATCTAAACAACCTTATTTTTTTGAACATGAAGAAATAAATAAGCCATTGAAATTGAGAACTGTTATGTGTTTACCCTATAGTTTTCCTTCTGACCTTGCGTTTGTGCATTACATTAGAAAAATTGATAATCCTACTTATAAAGGTTTTTCTCGCACAATCGTAAAGAGCGATATTTATAAATATAAGCCTGAATATGAACAAGATTTTCGTTGCTTATTTAATTATACAAATTGTCGTGTTGCTATTACAATTGATATTGGTAGAAGTAACAACGACCGTGATTACCTTACTATTACATGTCATTATATTGATGAGGATTGGATAATGCAAATGCGCATAATTGCTTATAGAATAATTATTTCACAGCACACATGGCAGTTTATATCTAGCACAATTACGGATATTTGAAGATATTTTTGCATTAATGATAAAATAATATCGGTTTCAATGGATAATGCTACTAATAACACAAATGCTATAGACTTGCTTACCAATACGCTAAATCCTGAATTTAGTAATATTTTTCATGTTAGATGTATTTGTCATTTTTACCGTATAATTATGGGTGATGGTATGAGAATTTTAAATATTCAAATTGAAAAGGTTAAAATGACTCTTAACTGGCGTAGAAGTAGACTTAGAGAATATTTTCGAAGGTACGATGATTGTGGCCTAAGAGAAAGAAAGGTTCCTAAACTTTGACGAACTAGATAGAATTACATGTATGAAAGTTTGATTGTTGCATATGACTACAGAAATCCCATAAGTTCAAAGTTTAATGCACATGTAAGTGTTGATGACAATTACCTTACGAATTGGGATTGGGCAAATGTTAAAATGCTTGTTGATTTTTTAGAAAAATTTCACATTACTACAAAAGAATTTTGGGGGCAATATTTTCCTACTATTTCTAACTGTTTGGTTTATATTATAGAACTTGCCAATTTGTTTGCTCATTTTTCACACGGTGAGAAAATTTATCAAGTTGCTATTGATTCTATCATAAGTAAGTTTAAAAAATATTTTTTTTCCTATTCCCGCTATTTATAATGTTGTTAATTTGTTAAATCCTTGTATGAAATTAGGAGATCCTCAATTTTGGTATGAAACTATTTATAAGGGTTTATCACTTGAAGATAATGGGGAGCCTAAACTTCCGGAAGCAATAGCCTCAATTAGACCAAACATTGAAACTATTTACAATGCTTATCAAGTTGCATTAAATCAGGCTAGACCAAATGTTCCAACTCCTTCTTCTGATTCTCAGTCTTCTAAAAGAGTTGCGGGAATAAGAGGACTTAGTGTTTGCGGGTTTAAGGGTTCTTTTAGTTCTAGTAGTAATAATTTTTTACAACAAAATGAGCTTGAAGTTTATTTGTCGCAGAGGCTCGAGGAAGTGAATTCCGATGGCACCTTTGCTATTTTGCAATGGTGGAAGGACAAAGAAAAATACTTTCCGATTCTTTCAAGGATGGCCCGAGATATTTTAACTATTCAAGCTTCAGTAGTGGCATCAGAGAGCGCTTTCAGTCAAACAAGACTTCAAATCGGTGACCATAGGCAGTCTATGAGGAATAGCTTGGAAAAATGAGTACTTTAAGATTAGATCCATTCGGAAAGAAGAAATTTTGGACTTGCTGAATTACAACCAGAGATAGACGCAACTTATGAAGAAATGCTAGCTGAACTTGCTGAGGATGCTTCTTCGTCCGACAATGGAAGCGGCAATGAACAAGCTACTTTTTCGCCACCACCAACAGAACTTCCTCTTAACCTTGAAAGATTTATGAAATTTGTATGAGATAGCTATGGAAATTAATTGCAAGTTTTTAGAATATATTAAATATTATATTTGCATGTTTGTTTTCCATCACAATAACTTGCAAATTAGGAGTTTGAATTTGAATTCAAAAATTAGTATGTAACTTGTATTTTTGGTACTTGTTAATTAGTTCCTTTTTCTTCTCATGGTGGTAGTAGCACCTTGTTATTCTCATTTCATAGGGGGAGGAAGGCTAAGAAAGATGTTGCCATATTTTTTATTGCTATAATTAAATTACAAGGCATTGCTTCAAATGTTCTTTTACTATATTTTTGTCTCTAAATTAAATTCAAAAATTAGTATGTAACTTGTATGCAATTTACAAGTCAAACAGTCCCAACAACTATTTTTGAAAATTAGCCGTTGGAACAACGACCATAATCTAAAAACTTGCAAATTAGGAGTTTAAATTTGAATTCAAAAATTAGGTTACAATTCTATAATAAAATTACAAGGCATTGCCTTAGATGTTTTTTAACATCTTTTTGTATACAAATTGTATTTATCTAAAAAACAAATCAACTTTTTTTACATAGTCGTTGGCCCATTTAGCCCGTTTGGACTGCAGGCCCGGCCCATTTAACCAGGGACTATTACACCTCATTTTTTCGTACGTGAGAGTACGTCGTAAGTCAATTGATGTAGCTCATGAGATTATATTTGGAAGCATATAAAGTAAGTTAATCATGTTGCCTTGGAGGTTACAAATATTTTAGATCATGAATAACAAGTACCAAGAGTATTGGAATGCTTAGAAGCTAAATGAATTGAAGAAAATAAGTTTCATCGAAAGTCGGCAAGCAGGAAAAGTTATAACATATACTTTTGGGGTGATACTAGGGTTCTTAACATGATAAGAAGTTTATGTTATGAGTTGTTAGTCGTATAATAGTTGTGTTTTTCGTTTTGAAGTCAAGCAAGTCGTGGAAGAAAAGTTGGCAAAGGCCATCACAAATTACATTCAAAAATGCTGAAAATTAGGCCGAATGTAGCTGAGCTTTTCTCCCAATATACTTGTAATTAAGCAATGATATACATACCAAATTGAATTTCTATGAGTCTAGTTTCCAACGAATTAAACCTTTTGCCGATGCAATGTCGAAGTAGGGAGATATTCACGTTTTTGCAAGACTACACAAGCATCTCCCAATGGGACCCTTAGGCAGTGGATGACCCTTGAACATTTTAAAGGGTTTGGATGGCTCACTTTTCATCATTTTCGACCAAGGCAAGTTCCCAAACTCTCTGAACACCTCTCTAACAGTCCTACATGGTTCCAAGTCGAATCCAAGGTGGTTTTCCCTAGACCTAACCTCAAAAATTACCTAAGTGAAGAAAAGAGTCTCTGTGATGTTGTGATGCCATTAAAGGTTCTTGTAAGCTAAAGAAGCTTTGTTTTGAGTTTTTTATGATTATTTAAGGTATGTATAACACCCTAGTTCTTGTACTTAAGCTTATCTATGTGTTGGTTAAGTTATTTGGATGAAGAATTACAAGATAGAACTTGAAGTTTCATAAGAAGTTGTTATTTCTTATTGGACTATTTTGGAGTTGTGTATATGATTTCATATGGCAGGAAATTATGGAAAATAATTTGGCTATGATATTGTTAGTATGATTATGTTGGTTTACATGTCAATCTTGTTGAGTAAATTGGTAACTAGAAAAGAAATGGCTATAAAGAACTTGGAAGTTGTCCATAGTGATATTATCTTGTGTTAGGCTATTTCGGGTAACTTTGAGATTGAGTACAAGGTTGGAAATCCTTTAAAAGGTATTGGTTATTATACTGGATATATTACTAAGTACAAGAATGAATAATAATGGGGTTGAAGGATGCTAAAGAGATTCAATATGAGCTTGACGCTCGTCGTGATATGTTGATGACTTGTTAATAAAATATTTTGTACCCTATTATTGATGTTGTTCTTATTGTATTGCTCTTGTTGTTGTTATTGGTATATGGTATTGGAGTAGTCCCTTGTTACAGAGGAGATGCTGCCTAAATTTATATAAACAAGCTATTAGTTTAAGTTGCGGACTTAGCCTTTACTCAGCGCTGATTTTGAATCTCCTTATGCTATGGTAGATTGAGTTGACTTGTTTGAATAGTTGATTGGAAGGTATTGATAACTCAACGGAGTTAAGTTATATTAAGTCTATCCTTTATTTCCATTTGGCATGATTCATATAATACAACGAAACGAGCAAACACGCAATTTTCAAAAATGACTACTATTCTTAGAAGTAATAGGGTTGCCTATGTTCTTGATTCCCCATGTTTCCTATTAGTATATAGTCTTTTCATGGTCTCAGATAATACATAAGTTGATAAAGTTATTTCATATCGAGAGACCTTGCTGACTTACTTCATTATGCATTGCATTCATTTATACATGTACATTGAACCATGAACAGGTGGAGTTATATATGCATATATTTTAGGTATATGGGGTATGGGGAAAGGTTACTGTTTAACCAAAGAATTAGATTCTTTGCCCAAAGCTATTTTAAGAAGAACACGGGTTTTTGATAACCAAAGAATAAGATTATAATTGTAGGCAAAGTTGTAAATGGAAAGCAATAAGATGCACAAAAAGTAAGTATATTGCAATAGTAGTTCGGATGATCCTTTTACAGGTTATATTTTACTCCCTTATATAGGGAATTTCTTAATATAATGTCTGCCTTTCAGTGATTGAGCATTAATGACTAATTATGACATTAATGTAACGTTACAGTGAGTAGTCGTAATTGTTGCGTGAATGTCGTGTAACGTGTGGATCACTAATTGAAGATCTCCGAACCCGCCCTTTCTTCTGCTCATATATATTTTGACCGTGTCTCTTCATCTTCTCAATCAGGTTGAGACTTCCGTAGCTAATTAACCCGTGGGTGTGATTTGCCGTGCCTCTTTGCCTCATACCTCTTCATAGAGTCCCGTCCAGCTGTCGTGTCTTCATTGCTCCACGTAGACTGCTGAGTCATCAAGATTTATTACACGTGTGAAGCTCTTTTTTACCAATACAGATAGTCCCCCCACTTACCATATATTTATAGATCAATATTTGGTAAGTGGATACTCATTTATGGCGGGAATATTTTGCCACCGCTTTACCTCGAAACATTATATCCTTCTCTGAATCATAGGCGTCATTTGTCACTTCTATTTAATGCTCAAACCACGTGTCCTTCTCAGATTGGTTCTGCAATTACTCGGCACTTTTTAGGGCTTTCTACGGTTGTGCCAGTCCCGAAGTGACACCTTCAGTTATGACTTTTCATCATTATATTTTTTTTCCATGTTTGACGGTCATCCTCAAGTATAAATACCTTTTATCTTTTCTTTGCTTCCACAAAACACTTTCTAACTTTGTCTTTTGTAAAGAACTTTTTCTTGACTTTGCAAACATGTCTTCTTCAAATCAACCTCAGAGAGTAATAGATATTGAGAATTTAACGCCATCTTCTGCTCCGACTAGGGGTCGGAGGGGTGGTAGACTTAGGAGTCTAGGATCCACTCCTTCGAGAGGCTCTTCTTCTTCTCAGATAGTTCCCCTCCTTCCGCTAGGTCTCTAGTTTCTCCGAGGGCTAGGGCTTCCCGGTCTTTGTCTAGAGGTAGAGATGAACGCCTTCGTGAACCTGGAGTTGATGAAATTATTCCTGCTGAGTTTGTCTTTGCTAGAGATAATCAAGTTCTCGTAGACCAATCTTCTTCCCTTGAGAGTGTCGAAAGGTATCCAACCCTTATTACTGAGGGTCAGATTTCCCTTGTTCGTAGGGAGTGTTTTTGGAGGCCTGATTTCCCTGTCTACATTCCGAATAGTAATCAAAGAATAACGTCTTACAAGACGGGATACTCTTTTGTTTATACGTACCCTTTTACTCTAGGGTTTAGACCTCTCATTGATCCAGTCATAATTGAATTCTGTCATTTCTTCAATATCTGCTTAGGACAAGTTGGTTTGCTTGTATGGCGAGTTGTCGCATGTCTTAGGAGTTTAGATTCTTTAGTCTCGGTTCCTTTTACTTTCAACCATCTTATTCATCTCTACTCTCCTTCCTTGTTTCGTCAAGGGGTTTTTACTCTGACTGCTAGGAGCAAAAGAGTGTTGGTAACCCCTGGAGATGATAAGGATAGGGGTTGGTACCTCCGGTATGTTGTTGTACCCACTGTTGGTTTAGTGGGTGAAGAAAATATTCCCTTCCCTGAGAAGTGGAATCGTGCACGTGAGTATGCTTTAGCTCACATCTATTTACTTTCCTCATTCTGACTTGAGATTTTTTACTAACACCGTGTATGTTTCTTCTTCTCTCAGCAATCATGGGTACTGTTGAGAATGTCTCCGGTATCCGTGATTGGGTAGAAAAATTGTTGTCTGTTGCTCATTTAGAAGAGAGATCATGGAAGTACTTCATTGGGAAGTACGGTTGGCATGTAAATACCCACGGTAAGTGAAACTTTTGTTCTTGCTTCTTTCCTTACTCGATCCTCTTCTTTCTCTGTCGCTTAATTTTTTCCCTTTTGATAGGGTTCTCTGCTCATGGGGTGTCTGCTTCATCTATCCCGAAGATGTCTTTGGCCCAGGACCAAGATATTATTATTGGTTCGTCTTCCTCGAAGAGGAAGATTGGTGAGTCCCGTTCCATAGAAGAAGAAAAAGAAGAGGAGGTTGCTTTGGTGCGCAGGCCACGGAGAAGGCGGGTGGTTTTGGACGATGAGTCTACACCCATGACTTTGCCTTCCGTGTCTGTGGTTGAGCCCTCCACCTCTGAAAATGTTTCACATTCCCCCATTCATGAGTCTGTAGGTTACTTGTTCCATGAAGGTTTTGACCTTGCTCCTGATGATGTCCCTTTGGCTGTTGTTTTTCCTGCTTCTTTAAGAGAAGCTGTCTCATCTGCTCCTTTGGGTATTACGGCTTCTGCTGTTACTTTGCCCGTGGCTTCCTCAACTATTCAATCCTCTGTGCCTGTTGATTTGCCCGTGGCTTCTCCAGTTCCTCAACCCTCCGTGCCTGTTGTTGCTTCATCTCTACCTGCTTCCATGCCTTCCGCTAGGGAAGTAGGGTCTTCCAGCAGAGAGATGCGGCAGGTGATAATAGAGGTTCCAACTGAGGGTAATCTTTTCAAGAAAACGGGTGAGCCCGAAGTGTGGCTCAAGCCTTTGATAGGTCCCACTGAGAAAACCAAGCTAGCCAGCCATAGTGCTCTTACATGGGCCAATGAAGTTGTGCATACCTCTTTGAAGGTATGGTGCAGGTTATCCTCTTTCATTTTCGCATATGAAATTTATCATATCTAATTGGTTTATTTATTGTAGATTAATCTTATAGGCATGGAGCTTATGAAGGGGATCTCAAATACGGATCAGGATACAAAAGAGTTGCAGGTCGATGCTGATAATTGGAAAGCACAATATGATAGCCTAAGGATTGACATGGATGCCTTAGAAGAAGAAATGAGTACCTTGAAGCGGCACATGAGGCTCATGAAGGCAGAACTGGCAGTAGAGAAGGCTTCTTCCAATCAGGCCGATAAAGACAAGAGTATTCTGGAGTCCTCATTCGCTGAGCAGCTATCCCGCGCCTCAGAGGAGATTAGAGACTTAAAAAACTTGCTAGGGAAGAAGGAGGAATACTCAGGCGAGCTCGTGCAATCACTCACCCGTACTCAAGAGGATCTTCGTAATGCTTTAGATAAAGTTCAAACTCTGGAGGAGTCGATTGTACCATTGAGGGCCGCCATGAAGCTGCTGAAACGGAGAAGGACGGATTGAAAGCTGAGCTTCAAGTATGGGCAAGGGATTATGAAGATCTTGAAAAGGTGGCTGTTGTTGATGTGAGCTGGGCGTATATGAATTCTCGCCTTGACACATTGACGAAAATGAGTCAAGAGGGTTTCGACCTTAGTGCTGAAATAGCTAAGACTAAGGAAGCCATGGAGAAGGCTCAACAAGGTCATAAGCTCTCTTCACCTGATGGTGAGACTCCTCTTTCTCGTGCCTCTTCATCCCTAGTTGCTCCCGCTCCTTCTGTCAGTGAAGTCAACCCCCCTCCTGAAGAAATTTAAGAAGTTGGTTCACCCCCTTTTTTTAAATCTTTGTCTCAATTGGTGGTTACCCCCAGTCCCATCGGGGGAAAATTTGGATCTCTTTAAAGTCCCCAAATGAAAACTTAGGGGCACCTCAATGTATAAAAATTCTATAAGGCTAAGTATAAGTTAATACTTAGTTTTTACTTAGATGTTTTAATATATTAATGCTAGTATGAATTTTGTTTTCCGTTGAGTTCCTGTTTCACTTTAAGTCTTTTACATGCTTTATTTTTCGAGGTTTTAGTTTTACCTCTGAGTTTTTCATATAGAATGCTTTAGATAACTCGTACCTTTTCGTAATAGGCACGGTGTCATATTAAATGTGTGCATTTTTGTAGTAGGCATAATTTATGGAAGATGGCCTTTTATTGATCGACACGTCTCAACTTCATAAAGGTGTAATAATGCAATAGAGTGATAGGAATTTTTCATATATTTAAGAATGTTTCTGAGGAAAGTTCTTTTTTTTGTTTGAACTTTCACAACTTTTTACATGTGTTTGATTATCGTGTAAAACTCATGTTGCAACTTTTTTCTTTTAATAGATTTCATATACACTTGTATTTCGTAATTGTTTTTCGTATGTAACAGTTTTCGACTAATTACAAGGGAGCAACTGTTTTTCATTAGTAACAGTTATTATAAGAACTGGGGTTTTTACCCGCAACTGTTTTTGTTGGAAACAGTTTTCTAATAAGTACGAGGGAAATGTTTTCTTATCCGTAACTGTTTTATTTGATAACAGTTTTCTGAACAAATACAAGGATTTTGATCTTTCATCCATAACTGTTTTATTTGATAACAGTTTTCTATATGAGTACAAAGATTTCGTAACTGTTTTTAATCATAACAGTTTTTGAATGAGTACACTGATGATGATCTTTTACCCCTAACTGTTTTTGTTACAACAGTTTTGAATAAGTATAAAGATGTACATTTCTTCCTTGTGACTAATATTTTGCCTTTCAACCTGAACATGTTCGAAGGTTTTTTGCATTTTTGCATTAGGCTTTGTATTTGGATGACTCTTTTGATCTCTTTCGATTCTGCTCGTATCACTTGTCTCGTTGGGTACATGTGTCTTCAGGCTCCAGCTTTTAACTTTCTGATGGTCTTCTTTGCTTCGTCTTAGCCTTCCATACTGTATAGTCCCCCAAGTGTTT
>MDKI01212920.1:0-12097 GCA_005239505.1 Nicotiana paniculata | reverse complement strand
AACGCCAGGCAAGGGCTGGCGTTTTAGCCCTAACGCCAGGGTAGGGCTGGCGTTTCAGCCCTAGCGCCTGGCTAACGCCAGGGTAGGGCAGGCTGTTTGGCTCTTTCGCCCGGCTATCACCCGGGTGCCTCCTTTTGCGTATTTTTCAATGTATTTGCATCCTTTTAGCTCCGTTTCCATCTCCACTTCACCTACACATGAAATAAACTCCATTAAGCACATAACCAGTGTAATTTTATCATTAATGCGCATAAAATGTAAGGTATATCACATGTTAAACTATGCAATTTAGTCTCGCACCAATGGTTAACGGGAAGTTGGAATGGATTTTGGAAACTTTCTGTTGTGCTGCTGCTGGTGTTTTTGCACCTACGAAAGTGGAGTCGCATGTGCGATCACGCAGGTGCGGAAGGGGCAGTCGCAGGCGCGAGAAATTGTTGGGCAAAGAGAGGTTCGTAGGTGCGAGGGAATTGTTGCACCTGCGAGGTCACTGGTGCAGAAGGTGCATCGCACCTGCGATGCCGCAGGTGCGGAAAAAAGATCGCAGGTGCGAGTTTGGTCATTAAGTTAGTTTTTCGCAGGTGCGGCCAATATTCCGCAGGTGCGGAAATTCCTGGATAGAATGTTTAAAAGGCCGGGATGGGAAATTTGTTCTTATTTTCTCCATTGTTGCATGCGAACTTGAGAGATCTTGAGAGAGAATTGGAGGGGAATCAAGGGAAATCATCTGAAGGTAGGAATTCCAACTTCATAACATGATTCCATGTCAATTCTTGAGTAATTAAACCACAAAATTTTTGGAAATTTAGTTAAGATTGGGGAAGAAGGGTCCATGAGAATGTATATTTTCTTTTGAGGTTTTGGAATGGAAATTGTGGTTCGATTTTGGTTTTCTTGGTATGTATAGAATCATGAGAGGACGAGGGTTCTAATGATGTAAAAAATTTTGGATTCCGAGATGTGTTCCTGGAGCTCGGGTTTGGCCGAATTTCGAGATTTTTGTTTAATTTGATGATTTTCGATTGGGTTGTGTTCCTTGAGTATATTTAATGATGTTGAACTGATTTTGGCTAGATTCGGTGCAATCGGGAGCCAATTTGAGGGGCAATATTGCGGACTAGTGTCGCGGCCCGGTAGAGGTAAATAATGGCTATAAATCTTGTCCTGAGGTTATGAAACCCCGGACTTCGTAATTCTTACAGTTTCTAGAATGGCGCACATGTCGAATGACGAGTATGTGGCGTGTACCGACTCTTGGATTGGACTAGGTCATCTCCGCGGCGACTAATGAGTTGCATATTTACTCAAAACCTTATGTTAATTATGTTCTAAAAGAATTGTGTAATATTTGGGGTATGATCCATGTTTGGGGCCTAGTGCCGATCTGTTTTAACCCCTTGGGGGATATTTTACTGATATTCTCGCTACTTTGAAACTATGATTTTACACGCAGTCTTTCTTGTGAAATTGTTGACACTCCTATTTGATGATATTACTATTTCTTGAAATGAAATACTATTTTTGGGTCGAGAACCCCGTTTTATTTATGGACCGAGTGGAATGTTGAGAGTGTCTGATTGAGTGCGGTCGAGGGCCAATGTTGTGAGGATATTTATGATATGAGACAGGCCGAGATCCTGAGAGTGATTCATGCCATGATTTGGCTGTTTATTTAGCGCTTGGGCTGAAGGATCCCCTCCGAAGACGGAGTCTGTACACATCCTTAGTGAGCGCAGGTACCTACTGAGTGCGAGTGCCGAGTGACGAGTGATGAGTGATTGGGAGGTATGAGTGACTGTGAGGTGCTGAATGACTGATTATGAGTGACTGTGAGGTGCTGAGTGACTGATTATGAGTGACTGTGAGGCATGCCCGAGGGGCTGATTATGATACATGTCTTTCCCCAAGGGGCTACTGATGATTCCGCTACTTTCACTCTAAGCTTATGAAATATGTTTTGCCCGAGGGGCCTCTATATGATTCATTTCATTTTTATACTAGACCTTTCGGTTGAAGTTCTTGAAAAATATATTTTTTTAAAGGGTTTTTCGGAAGTTGATTTTTAAGGCATGACGATTTCATACATCTATGTTATATTATTTGAAAGTAACGTTGTGCCTCTTGTGATTTGATGACATTTATATTATATGTTCTTGCTGCTCAAACCTGATTTATTTTCATTACTACTGAGTTGGTGTACTTACATTACTCCTTGCACCTCTGTGTGCAGATTCAGGAGCAGACCTCGAGCATTAGCCTTTATTGTCCGCAGCGGAGCAAGATTTGCGGGATATAGAGGTAGTTGTCCAGCGTCCACAGAATCTCTGTTTTCCCTTCCTATGTATTTAGCTTTGATTCAGAGATTTGTATTATAATAGTTTATTTTGGATTATTTCACTAGATGCTCATGACATGTTGGCTCCGGGTTTGGGGATTGCAATATTGTACTATGATGACCTTCTTTATTCAGTATTTCTGTATATTTATGAAATGCTCAGATTTCAGAAATGGGATGTTTTTAAAAGAAACTGTGAACATGTGATATATTGGATAGCCTAGTTCCACGATAGGTTCCATCACGGCCAGTTGGGATTTGGGGTCATGACATTATTAGACCCAGTGTCTCACCCTGGGGTGCACCTGTGTTGTTTGTGAAGAAGAAGGATGGGTCGTTGAGGATGTGTATAGATTATCGAAAGTTGAACAAAGTCACCATCAAGAATAAGTCTCTGTTGCCGAGGATTGATGACTTATTTGATCATCTTCAGGGTACCAAGGTGTTTTCAAAGATTGATTTGAGATCTAGCTACCATCAGTTGAGGATTAGGGCATCTGATGTCCCTAAGACAGGTTTTCGGACTCTGTATGGGCATTATGAATTTCTAGTGATGTCCTTGGATTGAGAAATGCCTCAACAGAATTCATGGATTTGATGAACCGGGTGTTCAAGCCTTATTTAGACTCCTTTGTGATTGTGTTTATTGACGACATATTGACCTACTCCCGCAGTCAATAGGAGCATGAGCAGCATCTTAGGATTGTGCTTCAGACTCTGAGAGACAGCTAGTTGTATGCTAAATTTTTGAAGTGCGAGTTTTGTTTGGATTCAGTCGCTTTCTTGGGCCACGTCGTATCAGCAGAGGGCATTCAGGTAGATCCTAAGAAGATTGATGCAGTCTAGAATTGTCCTAGACCCACTTCAGCTACGGAGATCAGGAGTTTCTTGGGTTTGGCGGGCGATTACCGTCGATTTGTGGAGGGGTTTTCATCTATAGCAGCCCCGTTAACAGGTTGACCCAGAAGTGTGCCCCTTTCAGATGGTCAGATGAGTGTGAGTCCAGCTTTCAGAAGCTCAAGACTTCTTTGACTACAACGTCGGTGTTGGTGTTGCCTACAGGTTCAGGATCTTACATGGTATATTGTGATGCTTCCCGTGTTGGGCTCGGTGCAGTATTGATGCAGAAGGGCAAGGTGATTGCATATGCGTCTCAGCAGTTGAAGGTTCATGAGAAGAATTACCTTGTCATTATTTAGAGTTGGCAACCATTGTTCATGTAGTGAAGATTTGGAGGCACTATCTTTATGGCTTGTCCTGTTAGGTCTTCACAGATCATCGGAGCCTTCAGTATTTGTTCAAGCAAAAGGATCTAAATTTGAGGCAGAGGAGGTGGTTGTAGCTATTGAAGGACTATGATATCACCATTTTGTATCATCCCGGGAAGGCCAATGTGATGGCTGACGCATTGAGTAGGAAGGCAGCGAGCGTGGGCAGCCTTGCATTCGTTCCAGTCGGCGAGAGGCCGCTTGCACCAGATATTCAGACTTTGGCCAACCATTTTGTGAGGGTGGATAGTTCAGAGCCCAGTCGTGTTCTAGCTTGTATAGTCGCTCAGTCTTCTTTGTATGAGTGTATCAGAAATCGGCAGTATGAAAACCCTCATTTGTTGGTCCTTAGGGACACAGTGCGACACGATGGTGCCAAGCAGGTTACTGTTGGAGATTACGGAGTCTTGAGGATGAAGGGTCATGTTTGTGTGCCGAATATTGATGGACTTCGTGAGTTAATTCTTGAAGAGGCCCACAGTTCCCGGTAATCTATTCATCTAGGCGCCGCCAAGATGTACCAGGACTTGCGGAAGCATTATTGGTGGAGGAGGATGAAGAAGGATATAGTTTCTTATGTATCTCAGTGCCTGAATTGTCAACAAGTGAAGTATGAGCATCAGAGACCCGGTGGTTTGCTTCAGCAGATAGAGATTCCTGAGTGAAAGTGGGAGCGTATCACCATGGATTTCGTTGTTGGACTCCCACGGACTCAGAGGAAGTTCGATGTTGTTTGGGTCATTGTGGATAGGCTGACTAATTCAGCACACTTCATTCCTGTAGCAGTTACCTATTCTTCGGAGCGGTTGGTAGAGATTTACATCCACGAGATCATCTGTATTCACGGTGTGCCCATGTCTATCATTTCTGATCGAGGTATGCAGTTCACCTTGCACTTCTGGAGGGCAGTACAGTGTGAGTTTGTCATGTGGGTAGAGTTGAGCACCGCATTCCATCCTCAGATGGAGGGACAGTCCGAGCGCACTATTCAGATCTTGGAGGATATGCTCTGTGCATGTGTTATAGACTTCCGAGGATCGTGGGATCAGTTCTTGCCCCTTGCAGAGTCGCCTACAACAAAAACTATCAGTCGAGCATTCAGATGGCTCCCTATAAGGCATTATATGGTAGGCGATGTCGGTCACCAGTTGGGTGGTTTGAGCCAGAAGAGGCTCGGTTGCTGGATTCGGATCTAGTACAAGATGCCTTAGATAAGGTCAAGATTATTCAGTATCTACTCCGTTTAGCTCAGTCCAGGCAAAAGAGTTACGCCGATCGTAGAGTTTGTGATATTGCATTCATGGTCGGGGAGAGAGTGTTGCTTAGGGTATCACCCATGAAGGGTGTCATGAGGTTTAGAAAGAAGGGCAAGTTGAGCCCTAGGTATATCGGACCTTTTGAGATTCTCGAGAGAGTGGGAGAGGTGGCTTACAGGCTTGTGTTGCCTCTGGGGTTATCAGCAGTTCATCCAGTATTCCATGTGTCCATGCTCCGAAAGTATCACAGTGATCCGTCCCATGTGTTAGATTTCAGCGTTGTCCAGTTGGATAAGGATTTGACTTATGAGGAGGAGCCGGTGGCTATTCTAGCCAGGCAGGTTCATCAGTTGAGGTCGAAGAGTTACTCTTCAGTCCAAGTGCAGTGGAGAGATCAGCCTGTCGAGGCAGCTACTAGGGAGTCCGAGTGGGACATGCAGAGTAGATATCCCCACCTATTCACCAGTTCAGGTACTTTTCTATGTCCATTCGAGGATGAGCGGTTGTTTTAGAGGTGGAGAATGTAATGACCTGATATATCATATTATGATTTAAACCTAATTTTGTGAGTCGAAACCATTAAAATTCATGTTTTAGCCTTTTTCTATTTGCGTTCATAGTCCGAACGTCTTTCCATAAAGCTTTTATGTTAAAATCTGATAAAAAAATAAGAAATTTTGCCTAAAAACTCATTGGAGTTGACTTCGGTCACCATTTTTGGTAAACGGACCCAGATTCATATTTTGACGATCCCGGTGGGTCCGTATCGTGATTTGAGACTTGGGCGTATGCCCATAATCAAAATCGGTAGTCCCTAGCCCGAAATATCGGACTATGTCGAAATTTTGAAAGTTGAAAGCTTAATGAAATTGATGTGTTGACCAAAGTTTGACTTTTTGGATAATGGATTTGTATTTTGGTTACGAAACACGGTATAGGTCCAATACAATAATTATGACTTGTCTGTGTAATTTGATAAAAACAGAGTTGTTTTGACGTGATTCGAATGTCCGGTTGTGAAATAGAAATTTCAAAGCTTTATTGAAAAATCTCATTTGATTTGGTGTTCAATTCGTAGTTCTAGGTGTTATTTTGGTATTTTAATCGCGCGAGCAAGTTCGTATGACATTTTTAGACTAGTGTGCACTTTCGGTTTAGGTCCCCGAGGGCTCGGGTGAGTTTCGGATAGACTTCGGAGTGATTTTGGACTTGGTGAAATTTGATGGTGTAACTGATCTTGTTGCAGGCCTCTGATCTCGCATTTTAGCGAGATCAGGCAACGCAGTTGCGAAATCTGAGAGTTTCGCATTTGCGAGCTACTCATCGCAAATACGAAGAGGAGCTGGGCCACACAGGTTTCGCAATGGCGAAATAACCTTCGCATTTGCGAAGTTGGTCTGGGGAAGGTAGTCTTCGAATTTGCGACGATTGTGTCACATTTGTGGTCATCCAGTGTTCGCATTTGCGAACCTTTCTTCGCATTTGCGAAAAATGCTGAAGTGTAAAGGACTTCGCATTTGAGTGGTCCCTTCGCATTTGCGGCATGCGACATCTGCAGCTGATGAAATAAGAATTAGACGGGATTTTTGGTTCATTTCCCAAATTTTCAAATCCTAGAACCTTAGAGGCAATTTTTCCAAGACCATTTCTTTCCCAAAACATTGGTAAGTGATCATAACCCACTTCCTTTCAATTACCCATCTCATTTCATGAATTTTCAACCTAGAATCTAGGATTTTCATGGTGGAAATTGGGGAATTGGGTAGAATTAGGGATTTTTGCATAATTGGAATTTAGACCTCGAATTGAGGTCGGAATTTGAAACTAATTACATAATCGGGCTCGGGGGTGAATGGGTTTTAGTGTGAACTTCGGGTTTTGGCCAAGTAGGCCCCAGGTCAATTTTTTACTTTTTGGGGAAAACTTGGGAAATATGAATTTATGCATTGTAATTGGTTTCTTTAGAAATATTTGATATTATTGAGTCGTTTGTGGATAGATACGAGTGGTTTGGAGGTGAATTCTAGAGGAAAAGTTATAATTGAGCACTGAGTGGCCTGTGAAGAAAGGTAAGTGTTGTGTCTAACCTTGACTTGAGGGAATTCGGGAACCTTGACCTATTTGCTATATGAAATTCATGTGAGCGGCGTATATGTGAGGTGACGAGTACTTATGTGCCGCCAATTTATCTGTTTGCCTATTTCTTTTCCGTTCTTCTCATATTTTCTTTTTCCCTGCTTTAACTACTACATGCCTTACTTGTGTTCCCATGCCTAATTGATACTTGTTAGACTTCATTTCCCTTTGTTAAAGGTATTAGTTATCCCGAAGCTTCATTGTCTCATATTATTTGTTTAAGTTTGTTTATCGGTGCTTTTTATGGTATATTCTGGATTGGTCTCGCTAAGTAGTATTACTTGTATGAATTCTCATAGTGTACAAGCTTCCCATTTGTTTCCGCTTGAAGTTTAAGTATTGTGAAGGGTTATGTGATTTGAATTGTGAAATTTATGTACATACTGAATAATTGATATTGATATGGTGGGATCGGGTTGCACGCTGCAACAGGTGGAATAAGGGTGATATATTGAGGAGGAACAAGGGTGAGTTGATATTGTACGGTGGGATCGGGTTGCACGCCGCAATAGGTGTAATAAGAGTGGATTGTGGTGGAATAAGGGTGAACTGTGATTGTGATTATTGTGATACGATGGGATCAGGTTGCATGCCGCGACACTTTTATTTATGTTATTAAGAGGAAATAAGGGAGGAATATGATATATACGGTGGGATCGGGTTGCGTGCCGCAATAACTTATATGTTTATGCTTTCCCTGCACTGGGTTAGTTGTACGGTAGTCTTAATTGCACTTAAGTATTGGTAGTATCTGAACACTGTTGAATTACTTCTGAGAATTGTAGTTATTTCTTACAAGTTACTGATTTATTCTATTTTGACTTCTTTTTCTGCTTTTATTATATATACTGCATATAGGCTATATTGTGAGTGACCCTCTGTAGCCTCGTCACTCCTTCGTCAAGGTTAGTCTCGGCACTTACCAGTACATGGGGTCGGTTTAGTCTCGGCACTTACTAGTGCATGGGGTCGGTTGTACTGATACTGCACTCTGCACTTCTTGTGTAGATTTTGGAGCTGGTCCGAACTGATCTTGAGGTTGGCTGCGGGATCCTTCTGATAGGAGACCCAAGGTAGACCTGTTGGCGTCCGCATGCCCTGACGCCCCCTTCTACACCTCATACTTTATTGTTTCTTTGTTTCAAAACAGTTGTATTCCTTTCAGACCTTTACTTGTAGTAAATTCTAGAATGTTCGTGAATTATGACTCCAGATTCTAGGTAGTAATATAAATTCAAAGTTGTTATATATATATATTTTCGTGTTTATTTTGACTTGATATAGCTTGCTTATTGATAGTCACTTAAATATAAAAGAATTGGCTAATAAATCTCTAATTTTGGCTTGCCTAGTAAGTGTAATGTTAGGCGCCATCACGGTCCCGACGGTGGGAATTCTGGGTCGTGACAGATATAGATATTTTCTAACAATTGTTGATGATTTTAGTCGAGGGACTTGGACTTAATTACTAAGTACCAAGTCAAATGTTTTTCCAATACTCAAATCCTTCTTAGCTATGGTGGAAAGACAGTTCACACCAAAGTTAAGATCATAAGATCTGATAATGCTTTTGAATTGGGTAGTGGGAAGTCACAGCCATAGTTTTTTCTTTCTCAGGGAATTCAACATCAAACCACTTCTGTTGGTTCTCCACAAAAAAATGGAGTTGTGGAGAAAACACAAGCATCTTTTAGAAACTTCAAGAGCTTTGATTTTCCAATCACATTTACCTATTTTCTATTGGGGGATTGTGTCTTGACTGCCACACACCTAATAAATAGGTTTCCTTCAAAGGTCATAGATTTTAAAACTCCTTATGATATCTTATTTCACTCTACACCTGATTATTTTGTTCTTAGATGTTTTGGTTGTTTATGTTTTGCATCTACTCTTTCTCACCATAGAACAAAATTTCAACCTAAAGCCATTGCTTGTGTTTCTTGGGTTATCCTCATGGAAAGAAGGGATAAAAAGTGCTAAATCTTCAAACTCTACAACCTTTTGTGTCAAGGGATGTTGTTTTTCATGAAGATTGTTTCCATTTTTCTTCTAAGAAGTATGGTGCATGTGATGCCTCTTTCTTACCTTTTGCTAAAATGCCTAACTGTGGCACCTATGATCCCTTTCTTATCCCAGTTCCTTTGGAAACCCACTCTGAAGAACCACTATCTCCTACCTTCTCTCCTCTTCCTCCTAATATTGTCTCATACTCCTCTTCTCCTATCATCTAATCTCCTATTCCTACTTCCCCTCCTTCTCCTATGGAACCATTACTTGATGGGCTCATCAGAAAATCATTTAGACACATAAAACCCCTGCCTATCTTAAAGATTACATCTGTAATGCTTTGCACCTTACAGATGTAAGCAGCTCTTGCTCTTTATCCCCTATTACAGCTCCTAGTTTCCCTTTCTATGGCCTTTGTACTTCAAATCAACACCTTTTTAAACTCTTTATCTAATATTAAGGAACCCACCTCTTACTCTCAAGCATCATACCGCCCAGGTTAACAAGAAGCTATGGCAAAGGATATAGAGGCTTTGGAACTAAATAAAACTTGGGAAGTGGTGGAACTCCCCCCGGGAGGAAAGTTTTTCCTTGTAAATGGGTTTACAAGGTAAAACATCATTCTGATGGCAGTGTGGACCGTTTGAAGGCAAGATTAGTAGTACGAGATGATACTCAACAAGAAGGAATAGACTTTAATGAGACATTTTCACCAGTGGTGAAAATGACTACCATCATATGTCTTTTAGCTACAGCAGTCAAGAAAGGCTGGGGTGTTTATTAGTTAGATATCAATAATGCCTTTTTACATGGAGATTTAAATGAAGTTTCCAACTAGTTTTACACCCCCCTTCACCCTCTCATGTTTGCAGGCTAAGGAAGTCTCTTTATGGTCTTCACCAAGCATCCAAGCAATGGTATGCTAGGCTTAATGCTCCACTTAATTTCAAGGGATTCTCACACTCCTTAAATGACTACTCATTGTTTTTCAAGAAGTAAGACTCTTTTATTTCTATTGTAGCAGTCTATGTGGACCATATTCTCTTAACAGGAAATAATCTTGAAGAGTTAAATGAACTTAAAACATTTCTCAATCAGGAATTCAAGATCAAAGACTTGGGGACTTACATTATTTTCTAGGCATGGAGGTTTTGCGTGAGTCTGAAGGAATGATTCTATCTCAAAGGAAATTCACTCTTGATTTGTTAGCTGAATTTGATTGCCTCCATCAGTCTCCAGTTTCTTGTCCACTTGATTCAACTGTTCGTTTGTTGGCCAACACAGGTTCTCCACTCCAAAATCCAACCATATATAGGCATTTTTTGGTCAAATTGAACTACTTGACCCATACGCGGCTGGATCTCTCCTTCACAGTACAGCATCTGAGCCAATACATGCAAGATCCACGATTACCTCACATGACTGCTGCACTTCGAGTTCTTCGATACCTCCTCAAAGACCCGGGTCTTGGTCTTTTCCTGTCTTCTTCTTCCTCGTTGATACACTCAAATTACACCTAAATAAATGGTGTAAGGCGGTCAATGTCAAATATAATAACTCAACTAGGTTAGGTTTGAATCCCACAGGGAATAGGTGTGATAAGATTACTTGAATAGAGTGAAACTTGACTTAAATCGTAATTCTATTCCGTTAGCTAAAAAGAGTGTTGTAATTATGTGTAGTAAAGAATACTATTGTATTGTGAGAATGTAATTAATTTGATTAAGTAAACCAAGGTTGTGTCCCCTTCAATGGAATGGAATGCTATCGGTGTTATGATATATTTCTAATGGAAGGTCCTTTGATATGCAAATGGTTTCTAAGTGACTACTTAATATTTTCCAATAGTTGAGTAGTATTTTCTCTTTATGATTTTTCCAAATATAAAATAGTTGTAATTAAGGATAACCAATTTATGCCAAATTACACTTATTCCTAAGCGATTCTATTAAAAAGGGTTTAAAGCCTTGAATTTTTCATATTCAATTCTATCAAATCCTAACCCACTTTTCCAAGTAAGGAAAGAGTAAAATGGAATTAGTTAATATTTGCAACCACAAACAATAAATGAAGCATGATAAATGAATAAATATCAACCAACCATTTATACATATTCAATGGTAAACACTCATTAACATTACACCCATTTAGGGTCCACAACCTTAGTATTTAAAACTAGCTGCTCATACTAAAATACAAAGATAAAATAACAATTAAAGTCATAAGGCTTACAAAAGTACAATATTCTCTCTTCAAAAGCTTCCAAAATAATGGAGTATTCAATGCCTTCAATGTAGCCACTTTTTCAGACAAGATGACCCACAAAAACCCTAGTAAATCTATTTATAGTGGAATAAAAATCGGAGTCAAGATTGGAAAAAATTGCCCTTGCAGAGCCCTCCTGCGACCGCACAATGGTCGTAGACTATGTATGTGGTTCGTACAATCGTCGCATACAGGTCTTGAATCTAGTTCTAAATCGCATTTAGGTTCTGCGGTTCGCATAGTAATTATAGGGCCGCAGACTTCATCACAAAGCTGTCAAGCCAAATTCCCAGTTGCAATTATGTGGTCATTATGTGGTCCATAGAAGTGTTATGTGACTACATAATTGACCGCATAATCTCTTCTTCAGTGCCCAAAAATCTGCTTCACTCTGCGGTGAGTTTGCGGTCCGCACATTACTTCTGCGGTCGCATACTTGCTGCATTCCTGCCCTTTCGTTGATTTTTGACTTCTTTTCCATGTTTTTTGGGTTTTCAAGTCTCATGCACTAGAAAACACCAAAACTTCATTATAATCAACTAAAATGCTTTGAAAGACGAGCTAAAGTCTATGTAATTAGTATCAAAAGTACCGAAATTCTACGGCACATCACTCATATCAGTTGCTCGCCTTTTTGTGACTACAATTGGGGTACTTGTCTGGAATCACGCAAGTCAGTTAGTGGTTTTTTGTGACTCCAATTTTATGACTTCTTTTTTCACTACTTCTTTCATGATGGGGTTCAGCCTCCTTTGCTTCTCAACACCCGGGCGATGTCCATCTTCCAAAAAGATTTTATGCATGCAGAACGATGGGCTGATTCCTTTAAT